>JAUMHD010017745.1:0-46219 GCA_032359135.1 Ulvella scutata
CTTCGTGGTCCCGTGTGGCCCGGGGGTGTATGTCAATGTCCCACCCCTTCGAGGGTGCTGAGGCCGAAGCCCTTCTTATGGTATGGCGTGGTTCCCGATTAGCTTTTTTTTTTATAATCCAATTTGTTAGAAAACAGCACGTTGTCTTTTTTCTCAGGAAACAATCTACCAGAATAGCCAATGGCGATGTTTCGGGTGCAAAGTCGCCGGTTGTTGACATCCCGGTCGAACACGGCCGTGCACTGAAGTGCAGTGCAGTGCACCCTGATGGAAGAAGCTGAAAGTCACAGTGAATAAGTCTATACTGCAAATTGTTCCCGTTTGTTAGTGTTTCTTTCGTGCCTACCGCAGAGCTTGGTTGCACACTATACAGCAGGATCGGATCCCATCTCCTTCCTGCACAAAAACGCTCTGAGTTGTCAATGTTCTTAGCCCTTCGGGCATCGTGTTTTATTTGTGTTAATTCATCTAGCATCACACGGACTGTTCGGATAGGAAGCACGATAGCATGGAAACGCCTCCTCCCGTGCAAGGCATGGGGAATCCTCAACCCTGCGTGGATGGGAAGGCAGAGGTTGAAATAGATGTGTCTTCACCAAGCCGTGATGAACTTCTGGTGCGTGTGTCCTGGATCGTGGTGCTGGTCACGTTGACGTGCAGGGCAGCAGACTGCTGATGTCTACAGATATATCAATGTGTAAACTCGCGACGTATGTACTGGCTCGTACTGGAGCTAATGTGTTGTGTGTGTAGGAAATCATGTCAGGCCTGATGATCGACTACAACGCTATGACCAAGTGTCTCGAAGAAACCACTGAGGCCCTGGCCAGTGCCGAAGAGCAGGCAAGCTCTGCACAGAAGGAGAACGACAATCTCAAAGCCGAGACGCAGAGTCTACACGAGGAGGTGCAGGAGGTCAGACAGCAGCTGAGCATGAAGGATTGTGAGCTGGATGACTGCAGAATAAAGCTCAGATGGGCTCAACAGTCTCCCCGGTGCGCCTCAGCCTTCCTTTCCTGCCCGCTGAATTGCACAGTATAAGTACAAATCCGCTGTGCTTAGTCATCATTTGATGTCATTTGATGTCAGAGGCCACATCATCAAGTGCATCCACAGTCCAGGCCCGTAGAAGACAAGTCAGGCTTCGTGACACTGAGTGCCATGAACGAGCAACTGCAAATCGCAGCTACACAGGGCCTGAGAGAGAAGCAACAGCGGGAGGGCCTGCAGGTGTGCCTCCAGTTTCGTTGCTGGCACTTGCACTCCTTTGCCGTTGCATCATCCAGCCTGGCATCCCAACGTCCAAGATTGAAAGACAGGGCAATAAATCAGGCACATACTGTTCATTGGCAGAGCATCACAGCCTAAGCTGTAGAGACCAGCTTTCCCGAGAAAAGGGTTGGACAAAACGTCCTGTGAGACAGACCTCTGTTTCCCTGTCATGCATGTATCGCATGCGATGTGTTCATTCAGCAGCCACGCACTGTGTTGGTGCGTTGTGGTGTACGCTTCAGTATCTTTCACATGAAATTCAATTGGGAACCATGCCCTCCGTACTGGCCGATCCCAAACATGGAATTCGCTGCGTACTGGGTCCAGGGACATCACATCGAAGTACTGCTGTACAGAGGGAAGTTAACCAGCTGAAACAGGCACTGCAAGAGTCCAAGCTGAAGAGCAAAGAGCTACAGGACAGGCTCACACAGCGCTCGCAGCAGTGCCTGGTCGATGAGCAGCAAAAGAAAGAAATCAAGTATGCACGAAACCGACTTACTGCGAACTGGCACCGCGCACGACAGGAGAAGCCACGTGGCACCACTGCTGTGCCCTATGCACAGCACAGCTCATCTGGGCAAACACCACAGACTGCTGGTTCGCCTGTGACTGACAAGGTATGTGATCCCCACGCTGCCTCCTGCTGGTGTCGCCTGGATGTGCGTGCCTGGGGCCAGACGCATCTAGACGTTCTGTTGTTGAGGCCATGCAGTTTGCAGCATGGGTCTTGTTGCCATGCGTGGGGAGGAAACGGTGTGTTGTCAAGCGAGTTGATCATGCTGTAGGGGCACGAGACGGACGTGTGCACGCAAATGACCCCGCATTTCAAGGATGCGGGCGAAGCATGCGAGCCTCTATGCCCGGTCGCCTCGGACACCTCCATGCCCGCCAACAGTGCCAGCGGCTGTGTGAGCCAGGCAACCCCGACTTCGACTGCTGCTACACGAATGCTGAGTCCTCTTTCAGGAGGCGCTGTAACCTCTGACTTCAGGCCATCACCATCTGAGCGCGCGCAGGCTGTGCTTGCCAGGGTCAGCCGGCAGGATCAGGGCAGCCCCGTACAGGTCCCCCAACCAAGCAACAACGCCAGCCTCACCGAGCAACCCTCTCTGATGCCGATGGCTAGCATGCTGGGAAGGTATGCACTATCATGCAGCTGTCGCAGGTGGCTAGTCGGCACTGCACCTTTGCTCTGGATCAGATGTACAACGTGAGCTGTGCATGCAGTGCCTCTCTCGCCCCTCAAGCTTCCACTGACGAGGTCAGGCATGCTCCTAGTTCAGTGATGTGTAGCCAGGTCTGGACATCTCTCACTGCGAACTTGTCAGACCATGGCAGACCAGAGACGTTGGTAGTTAACAAGACCGCGACCACATTCGGCCGCAACATGAAAGGCAGCCCACAGTCCAAGCATGGGCAGGTGACGCTCGGTTGTTATAATATGGCAGGTTGACCGGTGTTTGTTACCTGTGGCGATGTCTTGTGTACACATCCAGCTCAGGCTGTCAACTGTGAGCCGCATCAGGATGCAGGGCTGCACCGGCTAGCGTTTACATCTCCAAGAGCATGTTTGCCCAGCCATTCTCTATTGACATCAGATATTGTTTGCAACCTGTGTGATCTGCGCTTGCTGCAGCTTGTGAAGGCTGTGGCATGGCCTTGCACTTGGTGTCCTGCTGCTGTGGCCGCGCAGATTGCAGCTATTGACGGCACATGTTGTGTAGAGCAACAGACCAAGCAGTGGTCGCTCACGGCATCAGTCGCTGCCCTACCGGCAGCCGTGGCCCTTGGACAAGAAGTCTGACGAGCGACACATTTTCAAGCAGTTTGAGGTATTTCCCATTTGCTGTACTGCTCCTTTCTGATTCAAGAACATACTGCAACAACAACACCATGAATAACTTTTGGAAGACTGGGACATCGCATGCAGGAGCTGGAGGAGGCGGATGCAGTCCGCACAAGCATGTCTTGCAGCCCAAAGAAGGCCCAGGAGACATCTGCTGAAGAGCGCTCTGCAACTCTCGGCACAGGTGCACACGTTCATGCTGCGGTAATATGATCCGTGCATGCCTGTTCCTGGACCCCTCAGCTGATTCATTTTGCTCCAGGTACCTGTCTTGTTTCTTGCCACTGTTTTGGTGTTGTGCAGGTGAGGGGGAGTCGCAAAATACCAATGTGACTGAATTGCCTGCACAGCATGCGTCAGGAGAAGCCCTCCTTGACACCAGTGCAGCGGGCAAAGACACCTGTGTGTCTGATACAAGCTCACAGAGTCACACGCAGCAGGGCCTTCACAGCCTGCAGCAAGACATGACAGTATTTTCAAAGTCCTGCAGCATGGAAAGCAGTTCCCAGAATGAGAATGCTGGTCTTGAGTACCAGGAACCTAGCCGCTCTAGTGCAGAGTTTCGCAAGGTTGCGGCCAGGCCTCCCTTGAAAGAGAGCTCTGACAATTTTGACCACCCTCCTCTGCTGCAAAAGGCCAGGTCTCGCACCAATGCAGCAATTATGGAGGCGGCGTTTGAAGGTTCCAGCAAACCCCTCCATCCGGCAGGGTCGCTTCACAACCGCACACGCAAGCACAGCCCAAAGCGTCGTCAGTCTATGGTCGGCAAGCGGCCCTCAACCACAGAGACTCGGCCATCAACACGTGATACCAAGTGGACACCTCGCAGCCAGATCACCCCATCACCAGCAAAGATTCGGCCAGCTGTGCATTCAAGTGGCAAGAGTTCAAGTGAGAAGAAGCGGAATGAGTGGAAGGTGCCCAACCGCAGCAGATCAATGCTCGCTAATGCAAGGACGTTTCCACACCAAGATCTGAAGCCTTCCGGAGACTTCTACATCGGAGCATCGACTGGTAGCCAGTAGAGTCGGTGATGCAGACTGTGATATGAGGGGGGCACACCAGCAGCCTTTGCTCATGTGGCTGCCGAACAGCAGTGATTCAGGTGTTGTAGCAAGATGTAGAGACTGTTGTGACGTGTTCGGCTAAGTGCATGTGAGTACTGTTGTTCTGGAAGCGCCTTACCACGGCTGCTCCGACGAATGCCAGTGTAAGCTTTGGAGTTCGATGAGTGCGTTAATGAGATGACAGCAGGGCCTGTCCCGCATGTAGGACGAAAAAATGCAAGGTGGATGTGAAGAAATCATTCATGGAGCTGGCCTTGATGTTGGACATTGAAATACATCGGTGTTGGTTACATACGTAGAGATGTACGTGACCCAGAATGGGTTGCTCAGTGCAACACAGCAAACCGGAATTTGTGTGCAAGTAGCACGAGCATATCACCAAATGACTGCCCAAGCGACAACTTTGCTCGTGACCACTGGCAGACAGATGGTTTTCTGTGACCTCTTCAATACCTTTTCGCTTCGGTAAGGCCACATTCACTTCTTTGTTTTCTTTGCTGCAGCACCTGCAGCTCCTGGCTGCTTTCGCTTTGCACCTCCTTTGCCCTTGGCTTCATCCTCGTCATCCCCACCACCAATAGTGGGCAGCTCATCAACCACAGGAGCATCCCAAACAGAGAAGCTCGGCAAGTCGCTGTCTTTCAAGTCTGTTAGGAACAAGATGAAACCAACACCTGCAGCGACCTACACACACAAGTTCCCAATCAGCACCACCTCGGCAGGAACCATGCAACAGACGACAGTGCTGACCATTGCAGCTGTGTGTACCTACACAGGTTCTGACAACACATTGCTAGTGGTATATTGTCAGGTGCTCAAATGCTGCTCTTTGCTACACCAACTGGAGGGTCAGCTGTACAACTGATGTGCACAAGATAGTTCGTTCAACTTGCCAATAGTGCCATGGCCTAATGAGCACCGCAAATCGAGCATGAGTGGCAATACCCGATGGTACACCAGATGATCGACAAGATGCGTAGGAGGAAGGTTCAAAAAGACTCGTAATGACTGGGAAAAAGTCCCGGATATTGTAACCTGTACACCTGGATATACCACACATCAGTCACAACAGGCTGTGCATTTAAGCTCACGCAAGTTGCCAACTTCAAGAAACAACTGAAAATCAAGCAGAGACCGCTGTGCAAGTGTGCTGGCAGCAAACTGCACTTTACTCTGAAAACACCGTTGTACATGTCATGGAGCAGAGTTGGCACAAGTGACACCCACAGGGCTTCAGGGCTCCCAAAGAACAGTGGAGCGTTGTACTTTCATGCCTGCAGGTCATGCCACACAGCACACCTGATGTGTGTAGAAGCCTTCCAGGTTCATGACCTTGGCAGGGTTGGCTGAAGACTTCTTGCCGTTCCGGCCATATGCCAGCTCATTGTTGTGAGCTGCCCCCCACGTGACTGCACTCTTTTCTGCGGCAATGGCATACGTAGCAGGCCCGCAGGCGATGCTGCGAACATTCCATCCTGCCATGTCATTGAAGACTTGGGGGTACATCTGACCATCCCCGCTGATTTTCAGCTTGCCCCAAGCATACAAAGTCTTCACGGTAGTGGCATCACAAAACGAGGCGTTGCCACCCGCACCCACCATGGCGCCATCCGGCACAGCCAATCGGCCGGAAAGGGTCTCCACCAGTCTGGGAGCCCACTCATCCTGGAAACACCAGTACAACACTTCAAGTTCACTGCATGACTTTCAACCTTCCGTTTCACGATGCGTGCGTGGCACTCGAGGGCTGCGAGCACGCGCTACATGTCATAGCACCAAGCACGCTTTTTGGTAGACAAGTCCTTAATGCTTTTGGGTGCGAGAATTCCACTCAAGGAATACTACCGCTCATGGAAGATTAGCACCGATGTATGACAAGTGTATACAGTATCCTGGACGAAACGGGACACACCTGTTGCACTTTGTGTCCCAAGCGTCCGTAGTTGCCAGAGCCCCAGGTGTAGCACTCCCCTTCATTGGTGACGCAGACTGTGTGGTTCACACCACAAGCCACATTCATCACCTCATCAGGGATGTGAGGAACCACATTCGGAACTCCCTGTGGCTCATGCATGATCTTGATACTGCTATCTTTCACATTGAGAGAGTGGTCCGAGCCGTCGCCTAGTTGTCCGTTCTGAGGGTTACCCGCTGCGTACAGCTTGCCCTTACAGAGCCACATGGTGAACTCCGCTCCACAGGACACTTTGCTGCAGTCAGCGATAGTCACACACTTCTTCGGAATTGCCACTTCCTCGACAGGCTTCTCTTTGCCGCGCTTTGCTGCACACACTTGTTTGTATGGCTCTGAAGGTGAGGACACAATCACGAACCTGATGCACGTGGACAAATAATGTGCTCTGATAAACACATCACAGCTGTTATGGTGTGATGTAATACATCAAATCAGAGCTCTGCTACCTCTGCTTACGTCGACTTTTCCAAAGCTGGGAGAAGGGACGGTGGGTTGGGGGCGCACGAACCCAAAGCTTCACTTCACCTGTGCCGGTTTGGCCCATGCCATTGAAGCCCCAGGCATAGGAATCTCCATTTGCCATCACGACCACAGTATGAAACTTGCCACAAGCCCCAAAGATACACTCACCTTTGTCCTGCATCCCTGGAACAACGCAGGGCATGTTTCGCTGTGTTCGATCTCCAAGGCCTAGCTGCAGCTTCTGCACACAAAGAGCGCGCACTGGGATGCCATGAAGGACTCTCAGAGGCATGCTGGGCAGCGGAGCGCGGACTCCTTCGGGACAGTCGCAACGCCCACATTGAATTCTATCCAGCCAATCCATAGTGTGAATCCTGCCAAACATCCGCCTGCCAAACATCGTTCCTTCGCGATGCAGCGGATGAACTCAAAAAAGGGAGATCGTGATCTAAAAGCTAAGAGCGAACGCTGACCGACACAAATGCGCACCTCATTCCTCCCCCAAGTCATCAGTGTGCCATCCATATCGATACACATAATATGCGCGGCTGCAGAACCGGATGCTACGAACCTGATCTTCTTGCCTGCGATGCCTTTGATGCGGTAAGGCTCTGGCAGGTTCGGGTACGCCTCCTGTCTCGCTGCTTCATCCTGCACAGGAAAAAATTGACTCACTTGCGCGGACAATGAACAGTTTCGCATGACTGTCAAGCGGTCGGGATATGTCACCTCCAGCTCCTTCTCCGTCTTCTTTTTAGTACGAAGAGTAGCGTGCCTCCCCACCTGCACCTCATTCCCGTTCCTGGCGAACAGGAAAGCTCAATCATGCAGATAAATGCGAGCTATTGCACGTACCGCGAAAAAATCCGTGCCGCCGGCGAAGAGGAGCTCCCCGCCCTGCCACTCTTCCTGGTCTGCCATCGATAAGAACACGACAATCAGACGCAATGAAAGAGGGAATCAAGTACAGTCAGCGTGTTTACTGACCTTTTCATTCGCTTCAGGTTCACACGGCCTGTCAATGTCACTTCAGTTCAAATTGAGCAGGCTGATCCACAACAGTTCAGTGCTTGTCAAGCCTCCACCTCTCAGGATGCAATTCAAGAAGTACCAGTATTTTCAAGTGTGTGCACAGCATCAGCGCACGTGTTAACGTGGTTATATGCGTATAAGAATCCTGTGGGAACGCGTGTCAACACAGAATTCTGTAGCAATGCATCTCAGCCATGAAGAGTAATCAGTCCAGGTCAGCAATTGCTTTCGACAACAAAGTCACAGGCTTACAACTGCGATGGAGTAATCCGTTGTAGCTGAGGTTACTCTGCCGTCGCGGCAGTCAAGATGGGCTGGCACCACAGTTGGAATAGTCGCATGAAATGCAGCAGGCAAGCTCTAGAAATCTCCTACGCTTTACAGATTTAGAAAGGTAGCACCTGCGATTTGGTAGTTTCATACAGCACTATTTGGAGCATGCTTGGTTGCTAACATGAAAAAAGTGCATACGAGGGATCAAGGATCCTGAAACACTCCGCAGCAGTTCAAGATTCACCCACAGAGCTCCCACATGGAGCACATCTGCCCCATCGGCAGTGCCAGACTGCCCGGTGTCCCTCTAGAATCTTGAGTCTAGATCTGCTCTCTTGCTTCCAGATCTTTCAGCCGCTCCCTCATCGTGCTTAGCTGCGAAGAGAATGTATTCAGCTGCTCTGACATATCCTCCATCTGCTTGTGGAGCTGCTGAACTTCTGTACAGCTCAGCACCCGATCTCCCTTTGTGTTCGTCACCTGCGCAACCAATATAACCCTCAATGGATCCGCTGTTGTTCATGGGGCTGAAGCTTCGCCGATGGACTGAGCAAAACAGCAGATGCTGAAGAAATATTGGTCACAGCACACACATATCACCCTAACACCTTCGATAACAATACACTGGTGTTAGCAGGCCAGAGCCACCACCTTTTCGTTCTTGGACTGAGCTGCAACAAGCGCAGCCGCTAACCGCTGATTTTCAGCTTCCAGGAACTTGTTCTGATGCCTAAGCTCTTTATTTTTGTGCTGCAATGCTTGCTGCTGCTGCTTTAGACTGTTGACCTCGCCCTCCTTTAGCAGCAACTTTGCTTCGAGGTTCAATGCCTCATCTTTAGCCGCTTGCAGTCCCTGGTCTGAATCACCAGGGTGCTTATGCTCTGATAGCACCTGAGCTGCAGCGGATGGCGTGCGGGCGACATGCTTCTGCGCAGGAATACGGTTTGGTAGGGTTGATGTAGTTCTCGCATCACGCTACATAAATGCACCCCTTCCCCCTATATGCTAAGAGCATGGTTTCGATGCAGCAGTGGCTAGCAACCAATAACGAACACCTTTACCCGCAAGGCGTACCCTCATGTCCCCTTGGTGAAACAGATTCATTCTGAGCAGCTCAAGTTCGGGGCACCGCTTGATGGGGCTTGGCAGCTTTCTTTGATCTACTGGGACGAATTTGTCCGCTGCTTGCTGAGCCTTCAGCTTGGCTTCAGCCTTCGCTTTCACAGCAGCGGCTCTTTCTTCATGTAACTGCAAGCACATTCCAATACCTCGTACAGACTAGAGAGGTTGTAAATGTGCAAGAACCCAACTCAGCTAACACGAAAAACATCCATTTCACTTGAATGGGAACAATTTCCCAGTACATCCCAGTGTTGGAAAAGAGGAAGCAACAAAAGTTTACACGTACATGTACATATGTACACCAAACAGCTGTAGTTAACGCGTTGCTGTGCAAGCGTTGTGGAATTGTCACACCTGTTGCAGCACAGGAGCCATCTGCTGCATGATGCCTGGCCCTTCGTCCATCTCTAAGCAATCCCCAAGCAGCGTTTGGGCTGCTCGGTTCAATTCTTCAGCTTCGCGCGCCTCGTTCGCGCCAACGGCTTCTACTTCATCCTGGCTGGTTGAGCCAGGAGATGCTACAGACTGTTCGAAGTCGCCAAACCTGTACAATCAAGACACTTGATACTTTGTCATATAAAATTAATCCAATTCATGCGCCAAAAGGTCTGGGAACTGACCTGGACGGTTGATTCCTTGTCCTCTTGCTCGTTGGTTGCGCTTGGTTTTCTGCCTCCGAATCAAGTCCACGTTTCCGCTTCTCACAATACGATGGATGGTGTATCTGCATTCCGTTCTCCTTCCCCTTCGTCCCTGGCTTGTTTGTAGCTTTCGGTTTCACCGCTCCTTGCTTTGCTGCAGCTGCCTTCGGCGCCTTGGGAGCCGCTGCGCCGGCGCCCGCATGCTGCTTCGTCTTCTTCATGCTCTGACAGATGTCTTGCTACTTCACAATAATATTGTCGTGATGGTACAGACCACTGGGCGAATAGTTGAATGAATGAACTATGAACGCCGACGACAGAAATCGCCACACATCACGCGGTCTGCACGCAGCTATCGTAGAAATGCAACTGCGTTCACCGTCTGCAGCTTGCGCAAATATACTGAGTTCGCATTTGCATGTCTAAAGATATCTTGCACTTGTGTGTTGTTAGCTGACATGCATGTCAGCTGTGGCCGATCGATCGGCTGTATACATACCACGTAGGTCAGTGTGCTACAACACTCAGATGATAATTCCACCGTGTTGCGTTTCAAAGACTGGATGCCTTGTGTCTACGCTGACCTTAGCTATAGCGCGGCCGCATGCCACCTACCTAGCTAGCTGTTCAGGCCAATGCATGCAACAAAATCCCAACCAGAAATCTGGTGTCTTCTGCATCGCGACTCCAAAGCACCGAAATTGTGAATCTTGTAGTCCTTCTTTATTATCAGAAATCGGGTCACTCCATCTCCCTTCTTCTGTGATTCAGGCGAGCCCTTCGAAGCACGTGACATGTTGTAACGCAGTAGCAAAGAACTGGGCACGTGAAAGTTCAGATCTGACTTCTTTAAGCACTGGTTATCCCCAAGAATGGCGTTCTGTCTACAAGCTCACGGCGTCAGGTCTACACACGCTGCAAGCATACAGCAACAGGTTGCGGCTCTGAGCAAACCCGGATTGCCGCGTCAGTTAAGTGCTACTAAACCTCGCCGTGATGTCAAGATCTGTGCTGCCTTAGCAGCGGAAAGTGTGTCACAGGTGGGCTCACTCATGTTTGCTGATTCAGAGCTGCAGCGAATCCAGTGCCACTCAACCTTGTAACGAATGCGTACTGCATGTGGGTCTGCAGCGAAATCTTCAAACCGGGCTTTGACGCAAGTTCAGTTGATTGTGAACGTTCAATCGCAGGACGTGCTGCTGGAGCCATCTCTTCGTCGCACCACAGCCATCCTCGACGTGCCCAACACGAAGAGTCCGACGGGCACAACCAAGGTTTACATCCTGGCCATGTCACACGTTTCTACTGTATCGTGTGATCAAGTACGCCAGCTGATTCGGGCTGTCAAGCCGGATACAGTCATGGTCGAGTTGTGCAAGGACAGGGTTGGGCTCCTGGCAACCGAGCCTCCATCCGGAGAACGCATGTGGCACACGCCTGCTGTACGTATCAGCGGTATTCCTGACAAACCGGGCTTTCCGGAGGCAGATGACCTGCTGCCCCGCTTGGTCTGCACACCCGGGCGCCCACTCTCCATAGCTGACATTGAAGATGACACTCGGGCCCTTCTGGCTACGGGATTGTTTCGAACCGTCCGTCCAGCTGCCACTCCAGGTACCGAGCAAGATGCTCCGCTGTTTGTTATCAATCCCAACACTGATGGGGACAGCGAGTCACGTGTGAGAGTCGATACTGTGCCCCCCTTCAATGCCCTGGAGTTCCGGTGTGAGGGCCGCCCACTGCCACCAGTTGCATCTTTTTCGTTACGAGTGGACTCCAATGCATCTGATGCGGGAGTAGAGCTGACAGAGCCGCAGATTGCGGAGCTTGAGGGCACGATCCGCAAGGATGCCAACCGAGAGAACGCAAACACTCTCGAGGTGCTGATGGAAGCGCGTGCACGCATCCTGGAGGCTGTGGAGAGCCGTGTGCCAATTTATGTCGAGTTCAACAACGTGGAGGGGGGTGCAGTGGAGGCTGTGCTGCAGCTGAAGCGTGTGGATGGGTTTGTGTCAGGCTTGGAGGCCTCTGCAAAGTACAGTGAGGGCTTCGGCATTGAAGCAGTGAAGCCGATGGAACAAGGGGAGGGCGTCACAGTGGGTCTGACGTCAAAGCTACCTGCAGAAATCGTTGACAGGTTGAAACGGCAGGCCCGCCGCGCTGCAGGGGTTGAGGAAGAGGGTGCTTCCGATGGTGCAGAGGAAGATGAGGCAGGTGTGCGGGTGCCACGGGCAAAAGTAATTCCAAGGGAGGTGCTGAGGGGCAGGGGCCGCACGCAGTGGCGAGAATGGTCGTGGCGTGAGAAAGCGACAGCGGCTGATGAGGACCCCGCACCGCAGCCACTAAAGGACCTCATCGCGAACACCCTGACCAAGTGGTACGGCCGCTTGCAGGGCAAAAGCGGGGACACAATTGGGGTTGAGGCTGGCGATGCATGGCGGGTGCGTGCTGACATCAACGTACACTGTTTTTATGCATGAGCCAGCTGTGCGCAAGTGGAAGTAACGTAGCATGCTGCAGCAGTGTTGTCTCTTCGATACCATGCATACATGAACACTGTCTGAATGTTGATATCTCTTTTGAATTATTTTCCTACAGCACCGTGTGGCGTATTCTGTCAGAACGTGGATGATGCACAATGTGGTGTTGTTTGCTGCGACCCCGTGTGCTACCACACCTCATGTCCCATGCCGCACGAGTTCAGCAGCAGGATCGACCTTTTGCTTGATAATGGATCATTGCTTGACACTGCTACCGCATTCGTGCCCCAACCAGTGCGCGTCTCAGGCATCACAGAAGAGCCGCTGTTGCAGATTGCGATGGAAGAAGCGGTGCAGTGTGGGGCAGCACAGGTGATTCTGGGAGACAGGCCTGCGTTTGTGACTCAGAGGCGTCTTGCACAGGGCCTCTGGGATGCGCTGTCGCCCCGTGTGCTGCTTGGCCTACTTGCTTTCAATGTAGCTATCTTCGCGGGTGGCTTCAGAGTGATCGACGCTCCCACAGCATACCAGGCTATGGGGCTGTCACTGGCTGGCACAGCCATCGGGCTGCTGCCCGTTGCTCTTCCTTTCTGGGAGCTGTATCGGTTCAGTGAGATGAATGCAGAGGAGATCGAGGCCGCTGTGGCAGTGCCCGAGGCGGTGGACAGCAACCTGCAGGCCCCTTTAAAACTGTTCGGGGAGGATGCTCTTCTGGACTGGCCGGGGGCGTCTGAAAGCATCATCGCAGAGCGCGACCAGTACATGGCCAAAGCGCTTGCAGCTGCAGCTACAGGTATGCCATGCACGCCTGACATACATGCCTGACCTCGATACGTATCAGATCTGTGACTGTGCCATCAGTGAGAAATGATGCCGCCGCATCGATGGCACGCTTTGGTGTTGATCGGTGATGGAGAAGAGTGCATGTTCCTGTGGGTTCACGATTTGGGTGGTAGCTCAGGCTGGGTGAGGGGCAGATGGTCACGCAGCTGGCACTCGTGCAGGCTCTGACGGTCAAGTACCAGCGTTTGTGATGGAGGAGCAGGACAGCTTCACTGTGCTGCGCTACATGATGGCGGACGGCGCCCCCAACAAATCTGCGCCTTGTGGCAAGGGAGATGCTGCATACCAGCCACTGGACGATGCACAGTCGGTGGTGGCTATCATCGGGTCAGCGCATGTGCGGGGCATGTGCCGCGAGTGGGACGCAGCCTGCAAGGACAAGTCTGTGGAGCAGCTGTTGGTGTCGTAGATTTGGGTTGAGCTCCGCGCAGCTGCAGTTGTGAGTGGCTGTCAGCATCAGCAGATGGCCCCGTTGTGACTCAAGGCCCCTCTGAAGCCTCTGGCACCCGTACTTGTCTGTAGTTCACACAGTTTGTATTGTAGCTGTGCTGAGCTCATTTTCAGGAACCGGTCTTCATCAGCTGCTGGAGTGACAGTGCCTGGACCAGGGTTTGGAAAGCAGCAGGTTGTATTCGATTGCTGCATTTTCTGTTACTATTTGTGTGTTGACATCGACAAGGGCGCAGCTCACAAGCATGCCCAAGGTGCACCAAATTAGAACATCTGAAACTAGTGAACAATGTAAGCACCGCAACCAGCATCCATGCAACGCCTACCAATGAGTGTAAACACACCTATGCAACAACAAAGCAAGGAGCGCACCAGAGACATCGCAGCGCCCTACATACAAACACCACACATCAGCAGCATGGCGGGGAAACAACACTGCAAAACACGAACAGACGCAGTCGATCTCGATGAGGGCCAACGCAGCTGGCGCGGCGCCCCCGCCAGCAGGGATGGCGCCCGCCAGGTATCGCCAGGACAGACCACAAGATATTCGGGCGCAGGAGGCGGGAGGGGACATGGATACAGGAGCCGGGGAGGGGGGCGGCGGAGGAAGGCGGGGGGGTCTGTTTTTTAACGTGTTGTTCAGGGGCGTTGTTCCGTAGTCACGATGGTTCACGGAAGTTTGGAGTTGCCACCCCCATGGGAGTGGCGACACCGACAAGCCAGATTCTGGGTCCTGCACATCCCCCATCTGTTTGTGTTTTTTTCCTTTCGCATGCCGCCGGAGCTTTGAGTTGTGTCGGTAATGCCATCACAACCGGCACACACACATCGGGCTATTGCTGACTCACATGACAATCTGTGTCACTCCTCAAACGTCCGTCAGTGGCAAACATCCATCCGTCAGTGGCAAACATCCACACCGCGAAGAAGCACCGTGTCGAGCCTAAAGGAAGCAATCATGAATCACAAGCCCCAGCTATGTTTCTGCTTAAGCAGAAAAATAGCTGGGAGGTGAGCCCGGGCACAAGCATGCTTGTGCCCGGGCTCACCTGCATGCATTGACACTGAATCAGGCTCGTGATATCATCTGTACGCTCCGACGTCGACGAGTATCGGAGATCCCTTTTCATGTTCAATGTATATCAGGACATGGCGGTGTCCTTGTCCATTATTGGGTAAACGGACGTGCGACGGTTCAGCTCTGTTGAAAGGACGAACTCGATAGGAGGGAAACATAGGCTTCCGATAGGTTCCCTGACATCAATAGTTCTTACTGTATTCTCTTGTCACAATCATGCCGAGCGAGAAGGAAGCTGACAGCGTGATGAAGAAGGCAGAGAAGCTGTTGCAGCCCTCCGTGCTGCAAATGCGTATGAAGCCCGCTTGGGACGACGCCATGCCCTTGTTTGAGAAGGCTGCTCAATACTACAAGGTTCGTTTCTTGTGTCTGCATCTTATATCACTGCTATGTGGCGTATCCTGGCAATCCAGTGACCGAACAACACCACTACATATCACTGTGATACTGTTCTGTATGAGGATGCAATCCCTAACAGTACATTTTGTTCAGCTGTGCGAAAGTCGCCAAAAAGCCATTGTGGCCTATGAAAAGGCCGCAGAAGCCAACCTACGTGGAGGTGGCACCGCATGGCATGCTGCAAAGCATCTGGAGGAAGCTGCAAAGCTCTCCGCTGAGGTTAGAAACTACAGTCAGTCCGCAGAATTCACTAAACAGGCATCTCAGAACTTTGTGGACTGCGGGAAGCTGCTGCCTGCTGCAGAGTGTCTGGCGAAGGGCGCTCGCACACTTGAAGAAGCGTCTCCGAGCCAATCTTGTGGGCTCTACAAGGCTGCAATCGACATGTACTCACAGTCAGAGATGGCAGCTATGGCTGATGACACTGTCCAGCGTGCAGTCATGATGCTGTTGAAAGCGCGTCAACCTGATGATGCTGCATCGGTGCTGCTGCAATGGGCTGCAATCTGCCACCGGACAGGAAGCACAGCCCATATGTGTAGAGCCTATCTAGGTGAGTGCTATATGTATTGATATGCGCTTGCTGACCGCTGTGTGGAGAAGGGACAGTGTACAGAGACATACACGCCTTGGCCGGAATGGCGCACATGCAATGGTAGTGGATACATCGCACCGCACCACAGCACTGCCAGCCAAGCTGGAATTTACATGTTTCACTTCTAGGTGTGCTGCAGGTGTGATTGTGATTCATCTGCATGTGGGGGATGTGCAGCAAGCGTGGGATTCATACCAAGACTTTCTGGATGTGGATGAGTTCGGAAGCAGTGGTGAAGCATATGCTGTTGAAAACTTGATGGAGGCAGTCTGCAGCGGTAATGTAGAACTCATTCAGAAGAAGGCTTCGTCAGGAAGCTGCTGGAGAGCACTGGATCCATCAGTGTGCTTTCTACTGCTGCTGTGCGAATAGACGAATCTTGTTCTTTTGCATTGTGTGCTCGATCGATTGCCCACAGGTCTCGTTCAAAGTGGATGCACCGTTAATAGGTTTTCTATGGTCTATTATTGACGTCATGCTGCAGGTGTCCTCACTTGCACGAGAACTTCCATCGCCTGGTTGCAACTTGAAGGCGATGTCAGCGTTCCTGAACTCAAAGATGCATGAGGGAGAGGATGGACTGCAGCAGGGGGGTGATGATGACGACTCTGGTTTCTTGACTTGATCATATGTAGCCGGGTTTTCAGATGTTCTTAGTTGTAATTAATGTTTGTCGATGTTTGTCGAGATATGAACACGTTGGTTCCAGCTGCCCAACACGGTACATATTTGTCGTGACAAATCTTCACCCTCTTGCCACGCCAGTGAAGGGCGATTCTTGGACTTGCCCATCCTGCCCTTGGTCATTGGAATGGAACTCGTCCTGGACATCTTTGGACACCGCCTCTGTGCCACATGAGCACGGACAAAGTTCATTCAAGCGCGTGATCGCACTTCACCAATTTCAACTTTGCCTGCCACCACCCACCCATAGCTCATACAACTACTGCTACTACATATTCATGTGTTGTACATGCACCATGATTTCACACGAAAACTGCAGGCCCATTTTCCGCCCGAAAGTGGTGATATTGAGAATACTAAAATACCAGTATTACAACGTCCGTATCTGATATGAACCTGGCAGTTTTGTACCTCAAGTACCGCTGCATTTTATGACATTTCACTGAACACAATGTCCGGGATCACCTCCAGTGGCTCATTCATAGCCTATGTCGGCTATCGGCCTTTGAATGCCAGGAAAGCCGTTGAGCTGATACAAGAGATTGACTAACAGCACAAGAACCCTCAAGTCCACTGTTTTAGTTTGCCGGGTGGGGCACAGAAGACTACAGTCCTCCTCGGCTGACAGCAGCTACTACAGTTGAGTTCAAATTCACTCTCGCAGCTGATGATTGAGACACTAGTAACTTCTCATCAGGCACAGCTATATAAAGTTTAAAGATTTCTTTGTCCCAACCCCATGGAGTTTCCCTTCAACTTCAGAACACTCAGGTTTTCTTTCAGAAAGCACACTCCTTTTCGCTTTTTGGGCATGTGTAATTTCTTCTGCGTGATCGCTTCTCACATGTTGCAAAACCACGGAAACTGCCACAGTGCATCTGGGTACTAAGAAGCCTCCAACATGTATACATACGAGCACAGTATGCACTGTGCGTGCACTGTGCGTGCACTGGCAGAATAATTGAATAAGACAACTCCTTGTCACCACGAGCATTGTCGCACCTAGTCGCTCTCACATCTACATAAGGCAAGGGATAAACTCTGATATGTAGAATTGTATGCGATGCAAGATTGATTAGCAGGTATATCCTGCTGTTTGCGGCATCGTAGATTCGCTGCTTAGAAGCACGTCAGTGGTGCTAAGCAGTCACAAAGAACATCTTCACCAACTCGGATCGGGGTCACCATGGATTCTTCAGAGCATGCTCCTGGATGTGATCGTTTGGAAGCCAGAGATAGTACACAGGCCGAACCAGCATCTGCCAGAACAAGTGCAAGAGTACTTGTTCCTGCTCCAAATGCTGCCTTGTTGGTAGATATTCACATAAATATGTCTTATTCTTCTGGTTCAACTGCTGTCTTAGTACATGGCTTCAAAGATGTCCTCTCTTTAAGGTCTGGGTGCATTGCAGGTGGACACTCAAAGGGGCTCTGCCGCCAGCATGTTCACCAGGATGTCCCTAACACGTAAGTCGTTTACTACAGTATTTTTGGAATAAGTTTGAAAGCTGTCGGAGCCTCTGTCACTGTTTGTGCGATCAATGCATCATACTACATCACATGTTGCAGAGGGGACGCACTCACTGCCAACACAAACAGCGCTGGAGGTGATGATGATGCTGACTGAGAATCTGAAGAATGACGATGCTGATTCCTCTTTGGACTCTGTGGATGACCACTCAGGCGATAATCATGGTGTGATTAGCCTGACAATGTTTTGGATGTTCGTACGAAACAGATTTCGTATGTCAGGGTTCGCACTGACTCAATCACTTTGGGCCTGCTCACTGGGTTAAGAGCCACGCCCAACCATAGACGTCCTGTGCAGGTATCCGCGACTTGCGCAAATCGCGCTCCATGTTTGATGTTCTTGATCAGCGGGGCAGGGATGGTCACCAGCCGTCTTCTCCACGCAAGATCTGTCGGCAGCTGTCCCAGAACATGAGCATTGTGATGTTCCTGGCCTTTGTCACCCTGTGGGTTCTTTTCTCGGATGATCTTCGTTTTGCTTGCATGCCCCCAGATGCAGACACTGCAATGGGCTGGATCTCCATTGTGTGCATGTTTTTCTTTTTGTGTGAAATTGTGATGTACTCTCTTGCTTCCCGCTCATATGTAGGAAGCTTTTTCTTTTGGCTGGATGTCCTGGCAACTGTGTCAATGATATTTGATATTCCATCGGTGGAAGAGGCAATTTTCAGCCTCCTAGATGGAGACTCGACTACGCTTGAGTCTGCTGCTCTGGCACGTGCTACTAGGACTTCTCGTGTGGGGACCAAAGCTGGCCGCATTGCATCAGTATGCACCTTCATCGCACCTGCATGACTGACACGACAAGTCATTGTTTCACAGCGCTCTATTGATCTTTCGACGTCAAGCCTGAAGTTGATGAAACTGTTGTAACCACTTGTGTGCTTTCTGCAGAATCCATGTTAGCATCAGACTATGGTTGTCATTGCAGGCAATGCGGGTTATGCGGCTTGTGAGAGTGGTCAAGCTCTTCAAGCATGTGGAAAGCCGCAGTCCTGAGGATGACAGGAGGAGGACGAAGTCTCGTGCATCCATGCTTGCCCCGCAGGTTCAGCAGTCACGAGTTGGGCAGAAGCTATCAGAGCTGACAACAAGGCGAGTGGTGATTGGAGTACTTACCATGGTGTTTGTACTTCCCTACTGGGATGTTACAAATGGTGTCTATGGAGGAGCCCCCAGCTTCGAAGACTCGGGTCTTGCCAGCCTGCACAATCAGGCACTGCTGGGGAATACTGGACCAGCGTTTTCACAAGCTCTCACTGTGTGTTCTCCTATCGTATAGTGCTCTGGGAAGCTAACCTGCAAGTGCAGCATGGCGTGCCTATGGAACTCTATACATTCTCGCGCAACACACTCTCTGCAAGACTGAACATCAACAATGCATTGTCAACTCCTAGCCATTTTTTGAACAAGGGGCAGCATCTTCTGGTGGTAGAAGTAGGAAGCTGGCGGCGAACAGTGATCGATAGGAATGAGAGCTTGCAGGATTATCAATCTGGTGTACGATACTATCTTGGTACAAAGAGAACGTCACAGATTATTTACCTCGAAGTTGCCAATGTCACATATGTGCCAGAAGATCATATTGCATCAACGCTCCGAGTTCGAGAGGTTCATGTTGTGGAAGAGAGATCTCCGGGATGTGACCCTGGCAACGAAGATACATGTGTAGTCTCAGGCAGCATGCTCAACAGGTGAGCATCGCATACATTTCCGCGGCTTCCTGTGGAACCTTCAAAACTCTCTTGTTCAATTTGTTGCCTGGACTGTGTGTCATGCGAAATCGTTGAAAGCGCTTTCGTGTCTTCGGAAGCCATATAGCAATGAATCACAGCTGCAGTAATCAGCTTGCTATTTCCTCATCTCCATGGTGGGCTTTTTTGTTGCAGAAAATGGGACAGTCAGCTGGACAGTATCCTTCAGATGTGCAAGACTGTCTTCATTTTGATAGTGCTGGGTGGTGGTGCACTACTCTTCAGTGCCGATGCAAACCGGCTTGTTCTCATCCCTGTGGATCGGATGGTGCAACGTGTTAAAAACATGGCTGACAACCCCCGCAGCTTCACAAAGGTGGTTTCTATATTTCTTATCGTTGTGTAATATTCTCTCACGCATGACATGCTCACAGGAATTGCCCATGGCAAACTGGCTATCTGCCGGTACTTTCCTGAGACAGTAACACAGTTTGTGGCTGTTCAGGCACAATCAATAACAGGGCAGGTCTTTCAAGATCCAGGCTTACAAGCTGCTGACACAGAGATGCGTATCCTTGAGGCGTCCATTGACAAAATCTCAGAGTTGCTGGCAGTTGCCTTTGGAGATGCTGGTGTTGACATCATCGCTGAAAACATGCGCTGCATGGGTGTCCTGGACCCCATGGTCCCTGGCCAGCGCACTGTGCGTGTCTCCCTTATGAAGCATGAATGCAGCACTGTTTTTGAGTCAAACAATGAGTTCCGTTTCATGTCTCTCTTCATGTTTGAGGCAAAGTACAGCATCAAGCTGGTTTTCGTTGTGTTCATGTGTTCTGATAAGGCTTATGGATACTTCAAACATATCAAAACACAGCCAGTTGAGTTTGTAGCTGCGGTGTGCCTGGAAAGGCTGATGTGCAGAAGCATTCACTTTGGTTCGGCTTGTTTAGGTCGCGATATTTGGCTTCTGTGACATCAGAAACTTCACCGATCTCACAGAGGTGCTTCAAGAGGGTGTCATGAGCTTTGTGAACACCATTGCTCAGATTGTACACTCAGAGGTACATTTGCACGACGGCACTGCCAACAAGAATATTGGTGATGCTTTCCTGCTGGTCTGGAAGTTCCGGGAAGGTTTCACGTACGGTCACAATCTCCTGTGCATACTTGCAGCTGCCTGGAGTATTGCATTCGTGGATTGTAGATTTATGTTCCTCGCTTCTGTCCTCGGTTAATAAAGAGAAGACAAGAGAAAGGGGCACGTTTGATTCCCATTTTAGTCCCCTGCAAGTGCTCTTATTAGTGCAGTGCAAAGCACCTGCGGGCACTTCTGAAGGCATTCAAGACTGGTAGTGGGCCAGAACTTTCATGCGCGGGTGGCTCTCGTTTTGGGCGATCGTTACCAGGTCCGATCTGCGCTTGCTGTGAGAATGTCGAGTTTTACTATTCACGCTATGTATCCCATACCACTCACCCTGTTCTGTGTGCCAAGGATGAGGACCGTATGGACAGGCCATGCGTTATTTCTCCTGCTCAGGCCTGAAGCAAGCAGTGCGATACATGCAGTACTGGGGCTTTCGTTGTTTCTAGTAGTTCGCCATGGTCTTAATATTCCTCAATATGTTTGAGTGTGTCTTCTATTCTTTTGCACTCAACAATTGGACATTGTCGGTCTGAATTCCGGCAAGACAAGTTACTCCAAAAAGCGTTCTGCTTTCCAGGGGACCAAAGCCAGAAATGCATGCAGGCAGTTCCCTGGGTTCCTTGGGTGGACTGCCAGCTCGCCCCAGCATAGAAGGCAGCATGCGCCTTGAGTGTGAGGAGCTGAACGCAGTACCCTCTACCTCAGAACAGCCCTGTTCAACCGCTCAAACCAAGCTTCCCCGTAACCGCCACACACCCACCATTTCGTGGAGTGATCAAGCTCAGCAGGAACCCATTCGCTCATCGCCTACTTCTCCCAAACCGCTTCAGATCCTGCCCACACACCTCTCTATCCCAGACTCTCGCATTGTTCACTGTACGAAAACGAGTCCAGATCTTGCCCCAGACCATTTCATGCCCAGTGTGGTGGATCCGGAAGGCTCCCCGCCCAGTGCCAAGGACAGCACCGCTGTTGACATGGCATGCATTGCATCAGATCGATCTGCAACATCACATGCTTCAGATGCACAGGAACCATGCATGTTATCAGTCAGTAACGAGGCTGAACATCTGCCAAAAAGCAGCATGATCGAGCACGAAGGCAGCATGATTGTCAACCAGGACAGCATCATCGTGCATGTGGATAGCGTCATACTTCACGAAGACAGCTTGGTGGTACATGATGCACTTCTTGAACCAGAAGAGGCTGCAGGCAAGCCTGTTGCAGAGGGAAATGAGGACGCAGCCAGCTCTTCTGATGGCCCTGAAAGAACATCGGGGGTCAGCTTCAGCCCTGAACCCAGGCGCAACCTGCACCGTCACAAATCTTCAAACTACAGCCGCCTGCTGGACTTTCGACTTGATGAATGGTATGCCGTGAGGTCTCTCAACTTGTTTCCCATTCTTGTTGGTGTGGTGGCCCTGCGGATCGCTGCTGAGCCCATGTCAAGTGCTTTCTGAGTCCAGCTTGTGGAGGGTCAGCAACCCCACACATGCTGGCTAATCGTACTGAAACGTGGCGCAGAAGTCAACAGGGGCCATGCTCTCAGCAGGTTGATAGCTGTCTGAAGTTTCTTTGACTGCGGTCATCATGTGCTGCAGGCTACCTCGCAATTCTGATCCCCTAAACATTCCTGAAGATCTCAGAGAGAATTCAGAGGATCTTAGAAGTGCAATAGTCAGCAGGAGCGGCATCTCAACAACTTCATTCTCAGAGAGCAAGATCGAAAACATAGCCATGCAGCGACGGTCTAAGCGCGCCAACTCCGATGAGATCATGGCAATGCTTCCAGACAAGCTTCGATCGCAAGCAGAGCACGCACAATCTCTTGCAGATAGTGCTCTCAATTCTTTTGTGATTGTCAATGCAGCGTTGCAGCGCTCTGCAGCACTTGGTGACTATGTGACAAGGCAAGATGTGAAGAAACGTATGGGCAGTGATTTCAGGGTTGGCATGGGTTTTGGTCTTCATGCTGGGTATGGCTTCTGCAACATTATCGCACCATGCAGAAACAGACGATATCACTGAGGTACTCCTGCTGCTGGCAGCAAGTCATGTCAGCATGCAGCATCCACATCTGCCATTAGAGAGGCGACATCTGGTTCGTATGGTCAGTATTTGGCTGGGGAAACACTTCCACTTGGAAGAAGTAAAACCTAGCTCGCTTTGGAGACAATTTGGATGGACAAGGCACGTTTACAACAGCATAGAATGTGCAGGTGGTCCATTGAAGGAGCGATTGGAAGCAGGCACAAGGTGGATGCATCGTACCTTTCACCCAACGTCAACATGGCAGCAAGGCTGGAGAGCGCAACGAAGCAGTACGGCGTGTCAATTCTGATGTCATCAGACTTCACAGCCCTTCTGTCATCTGCCGTGCGGGCCAAGTGCAGGCAGATCGATACTGTTCTTGTCAAGGGCTCCTCACAACCGATGGGGATTTGGACTGTTGATACGGACACCAAGTGGGTCACTGCAGATAAACCAAGTGCTGGCGGGTCATGGCCAGACCCCTCGATGTACGTGCACAACTCTAAGACAGATCTAGAACGCACAAGCACTCTGGACGAGTTTGAGAGCCACGAAGACATAGTGACTTCTTACTGCGCATCAGGAGAGTTCCTGGAAAAGTGGAAGGTGCGATTCCTGACCCTGAAATGTTGGTGCGGGTTTACTTTGCTGGTGCCCAAATGCAGTACGCATGCAAGTCCTAGTGACCAGAAGATCCTGGCTGGAGGGGTTCGTGGCCTGGGTGGGTGAACACTGGCTGAGGTGATGTAGTGAAGAAGTGATGCCCAAGTGATGCAGTGAAGAAGTTGTCCTCAGTGGTGTTAGTTTGGTGCAGATGGCCTTCAACCACTACAAGAGTGGGGCATGGCGAGAGGCAAGATCCGCATTTGAGGAGACGTACACAATGCGCCATGACCCAGAGGGCAACATTGTGCGTGACATCCCTTCAAAAGTTCTCATGGATTTCATGGCCAAAACTCAGTTCTGTGCGCCTGGAGACTGGAATGGCCACAGAGAGCTGACAGAGAAGTAGATTACAAGAAAACGATGGCATTGAATTGGGAAGGGCATTGTCAGTATGCGCAGCTGATTTGAAAAATGCGTGTACTCTGTTCCACTCAGAATTCATGCAGTCTGGTGCCAACCATGCTGTGGGATGGAATATTCCGCGCGGTATATTTGTTGCCAAGCCCAGATGGGGTGAGAGCTTGGAAGGGATTCTGTGTCGCAAGACAGTGGGCAGACACCTGCCATCGTAAGGACACCTTCGGACAGATCGGTTTCCTGTTGTCGCAATTGTCGTTTTGTGCCGTTGTAACTGAGAGGTATCAGCGTGCAGATACAATCCAAAACCTCATGGAAGATGCATCAAAGGTTCTGCCTGTTACCCACTCTCTAAACCGTGATCTGTGTGTTGCGAACTTGGTCACAACAGGGGCCACAGCCTATGATGCACACAACTGATGTACGTGCCGCTGGCCTCAAAGTCTCAACCTTGCAGATTACATTGTCACTTCCGTGGATTGTGGCCATTCGCCACTCAGAATGGCAACTGCAGGAGTGCTGCGTCTGTCTGTGGACACAACCAGGCATCGTGCGGGTGTGTGAAAGACACGAATGAAAAGAGAATTACACAATGTAGTGTTATTATCTCACCAAGTGAGATGCCACACTTGCTGGCTGAGGTGGCCATGCATCTGATACATTTCACACATCACGCCACAGTGCTGGACCAGCTCTGGCGAGTGTGGCATCACACAGTACCAATCCTATAGACAATCACATGTACTGCCTTGCTGCCTAACGTAACCTCCACCAGATTATCTCGAACTGTGACAACCGTGACAAGTCAGCATCATTCTGCCAAGCACCCAGCTCACAATCGCAACACTATGTGAACCTGCAGCGATTTGTTCCTGCTGACAGTAGGAACTGAAGTACTTCATTCTATCACGCACGCAAATCAAGCAAACCAAGTCCTCTGACATTGCTGTATGCCCGAGGGACTAACCAGAGAGGAGGCGGTGGCAGCCTACACAGCAGGCAGCAGGACTGCTTCAGAGACACACAGCTCCCCGTTGTGATCCTGGCCCCACACAAGTCTGTAGGACTTGTTGGTTGTTGGATCTGTGACAAGCTCTTGCCCCACATTCACAGGCAGCATGCGGCCATCAACTTCAGCTTGCACGATGACGTCCTTGCCCTGTGCATTCTCGATCTCTGCCTGCTTGGCAATGTTCAAAAACACCTCCTCCAAAGTTGTAAGGGCAATCTGCATCGAGCCATCCCTTCAAAGTTGCTAAGCACAGGCTACTGTAGCAGCTGCCCCAAAGAACAAACTGACCTTTGGCCATCGAGAAGCACTCTGGGACACGAGAAACACGCACAGGGGGAGGCTGCACACCTGAATATCACTGATTCCGAGTGCCATCGTGTTGTTCTCAAGATTCTTCAGCATCGCAGGCAGCCGCTCCTCATCAGCACGGGAGATGAGGTACGTGATGTAGGCGCTGGACTCGGACAGGGGCTCAAAAGCATACGTGTCCCGGAGGAAAGTCTTCACTTGCTCGGAGCGCTGCTGTGCGGCTGCAGGGGTGTCCCCTTCCTCCTTGGCAACGGACACCGCCACCTGCACACCCCACACACCCCCTCTGAAAAGCGCTCTGTGCGGCGGCGGCAGTGGCAAACACGTGCCTGGCCAGCCTGCGGGCGTGGTAGAGGACCCTCTGCGACACCTCTGCCACATACAGCGTATGCATGTGGCAGCACAGCATCTCACAGGTGCAGGGCCACGCACAGAGGGCAGGGGCCCACCTGGTAGCCGGCACCGAACTTCTGCTTCAGCCGCAGAGAGGTACCGAGGCAGCGCAGGTTCCCACGTGCCATGATTGCAATGCGGTCGCCGAGGATGTCGGCCTCCTCCATGCTGTGGGTGGTGAGGATGATGGCGCGGCCCTGCTTGGCACGCTCCACAATGTCCCACACCTGCCTGCGCGACACCGGGTCCATGCCTGTGGTGGGTTCGTCCAGGAACACCAGCTTGGGGTCTCCCAGCAACGCGCACGCCACCGACAGCCGCCGCTTCATGCCGCCGCTGAAGGAGCCCGAGCGCTGCTGCGCGGCATACGTCAGGTTCACCTGCACTGCTCTACGACAGTGCATGTGCTGTCACCCCGGCAAGCGCATGGCACTGTACGCCTGTAGGTGGTAGGTGCACGGTGTGTAACATGCGGGACCACAGAGCGAGTGCCTGCACTCTAGTTGTGCAGGAGGAGGGAGAGGGGGGGGGGGGGGGCGCACCTCCTTCAGGAGCTTGTCTGCTTCAGAGGCAACCAGATCAGCGGTCGCAAGGCCTTTGATGTGGCCAAACAGCACCATGTGCTCGCGGGCGGTGAGCTCATGCCAGAGGATGTCGAACTGCGGGCACACGCCCATGTTGGTGCGGATCTCGTCCATGCCCCCTGCACCACCGCAGCCCGCCCTTGCCTCTGGCAGAGTCCAGATCGTTGATTGCACCATCCGCATAAGGAAAGCCCCAACCAAGTGCCCCACAGCGCAGAGTTGCATGGTGCTGCGCAGCCACCCACAGGGGGCACAGGTTGCCAGGTACAGTTTGTTCTAACCACTGAGGGAGGGCGGGAATCTCTGCAGCGACTGCTTCGGACGCCTCAGCAACCGCAAACACACAGCATATTGCCAACTTATCAGACTAAGAGCAAGCTGACCATTTTGCAGTGGCTGATGGCAGGGGGGGGGGGGGGTCGTACCAGGCGTGCGGATGCTCTCCCCTACCATCACCGCGTCCCCTCCAGAGGGTGGCAGCACGCCAGTCAGAATGTTGATTGTGGTAGACTTTCCTGCAACATCCTCTGCCCTTAAGCAACATGCATGGGTGCAGAAACTAACAAGATACATGTCCCAATACCCTGCCCGGCTCAGCTTCGCGTCACATGCCCACAGCAATGCACAGCGGCTTGCGGCACAGGCCAGCCGCGCTCACATGAAGAAGCGAGCAGCATGCACCTGCTCCATTGGGGCCCAGCAGGCAGAAGAGCTGGTTGTTGGGGATCTCCATCCAGCTGTTCACCACCGCCCAGAACGGCTTCCTGCCGCCGAAGCGGCGCTGGATGCCATACATCTCGATGGCAGGCGCGGTGGAGGCCTCTGGCGACTCCTGGAAAGCTGCTTCGCGAGAAGTTTGCTTCAGCGCGGTCATGCCGCTCTCAAGCCGCTGCTGCAGCTTGATGCGCTCCGCAGCGACATCGTCGTCCACGGTGGCGGGCTCGGGGCCGGGCTGCTGGTCGCGGCGCACGTCGTTCACGCGGTGCTTGCGGGGCTGCCAGAACGAGGGCATCAGGAGGAAGTGCGGGGGCTCGCGCACGCCGTTTGCATCTGGCAGCACCGCTGAGAGGTACACCGCAAGCAGCGTGTACGCAAAGAACTCGATCACAAGCACCCCCCAGGCCAGCGGCAGCGGCATGCGGCACCCGTCATCCCACTGCACAAAGAGACACAATGTGTCTTAATTGAATGCCACTGCACGCACACGCACACACACCCCATGCTGCACCACGGTGGTGTGCCTGTGGTGACAGCAATGATAGCAGTGCCGAGCAAGGCGATGCCGGAATCCTGTTCCTGCTACAACAACCTGTGCACTTCTCCTGCTGCGTTGAAGGCATTTGGCGGTGCGAAGCCGCAGAGCAGACTTCACTCACAGGAGAATGTGCAGGGGCGAGCGGCGTGCACCTCGCACATGCACTCACGGCAGCCACAAACCATGAACACTGAAGCTGAAAGAAAAACTGTGGAGCACGTGGGAGCCTTGCAGGAGGCATACCTGGCAGTATGAGCTGCGGTCGCTCCACTTCAGGCCGGGAGAGGAGTCCTGCAGAGTGGCGTCTCCAAGGTCCGTGATCGCCTTTGCAAAGGGGCACCAAGGCATTGCGGAGAACACGATGGTGAGGATGGAGCCCCACTGAGTGTAGTACTCTTCAGAGTATGGGATCTCGAAGTTGACGACCAGCTGCATGCGCGCTCTGCTGCTCAGCATGTGTGCGATGTCAACAACACCGCCTATGACACTACAGACTGGCCTGGGCCTTCGAGCTCTGCACTCCTTGTTGCAGTTTTGATGTACCTTTTTCCATGCAGGAGACAGAAGATGGGCAGGAGATTAGGGAGAAAAAAAGGCAATGCAAAGGCGCACCTGGAACACAAACCCGATCAGGAAGACAGCAAAGCCAAGTGAAATGGCCGTGGAGGTCTTGCGGATGAAGGAGGCGACAAAGTACGCAAACCCTACCATCGCAAGCTGGAAGGTGAACAGAGTGAAAAACACGTTTCCAAAGGCATTCTTGATGAAGAAGTTGATCTGGCATGCTGCGCCGAAGGCAATGGCGAGCATCACAATCACGAATGAGAGCAGGATCTCCCATGTGATCCATGACAGCCAGTAGGAGCTGCGCATCATTCCCATGGTCTGCAGAGCCTGAGTCACCTTGGTCTCCCTCTCGCCGATCACTGACGTCATCTGCAGTGCATGCATGTGGGTCACACAGACGCTTGACCGCCTGCCGCAGCTGTGCAAGTGTAACAGCGGTGCCACAGACACTTGACTCACTGTCAAAAAACGTTGCTGCATGTCTTTTGCTGGTAACAGGCGTTCCAGGCCACACAGAGAGACCTAGCAGGGGAGGGGGCAGGGCAGGGCAGGCGGGCGGGCGCACAGTGAGAACAAAGCTGAACATGCTGGCCACAAACAGGAACAGCGCCATGAAGGTGCCGATGAGGGAGTCCTCAAGGTTCACTGGATGCGCAAAGATCTTCCATCCAATGTCAAACAGCGTCAGCTGCTCCCCAGCTAAACCCGCCAGCTGCCTGCACACCGTGTGCCCCACTGAGAGACCCCTTCACAGCATGAGGCTGTGGTGCGGCGCAGTCATAATTCCAGCTACGTGTCCACAGAGGCAAGCCAGCGGCGCTTGCCACCGACTTGCATGAATCGGTGGCAAGCCCAGCAACTCTTGGCTAAGCTGCAGGAGTGGGGGGCTAACGATGCAGAGCATTGCTCTGCATCGCTCTGCGCATTCTTTTATTCTTTCCTTCGACCACCAGATGGTGGAATGAAAACAGGGGAGGGGCGAGGGTGGCGCACCTCGTAGTCTCGCGGTGCGCGGCCACCTGCAGGGGCATGCCGATGTAGTCCACCTGCACACCACGCTGCTTCAGACGGCCCCCAACATTTCCTCTGCCGGACACCAGTGGTGCACAGCATGCAAAAAGATATGCATCAACATGTCAGAGAAATGGCCTGAAGAGGTCTTGGTGGGCACTGCCCTTGGCAGCGCAGCACGGCATTGCGAACACATACTCGTTCACTTTGTTGCACGAGCTCGCAGGAGCGCTGTGGGGTAGGGTGCAGGGCAGCTGAGGGCAGCTGAGGGTCACACACCGGATTCTGTGACTTGCCACGGAAGAACTTCACGGTGGAGTTCAGCTGCAGTGTGAAGTCGATGGTGGTGGGGTCGGGCAGCTCGAAGTGCACGCCAGCACCTGCACACCCCCAGCACTTGGTCATTGCCACTCAGACAGAGAACAGCACGCGCGCAAGAACACACCACGAGCGCTGTAAATCATGCCCGAGAAGATAGACAAACGCGCGTGCGTGCGTGCGTATGCGCGCGCACACACACCGTTTGTCAAAATCTTTGGCAAAGTAGCGTATTGTCACGCCGAACCATAGAACATGCTCCTAAACGCGAACGCGCAAAATCAAGAATAAAAGTTGCTTGGCAACAGAACCGAAAACACATAGAAACCGAGACAGCTTCCTATTGCAAGGGACTGCGATTTGTGAGGAAATTCCAACTAAATTGGCTACGTAACGCAACAAAATACCTCGAAACGCCGAACCCTCAAAGACACAAATTGTCCTGTTACTATCCGTCACACAAGGTCGATTCGCTGAACTGAAGTAAACTGAACAAAAATAAGAAGAAACATAACACAAGTCCGCTCACAGAAGGTTTTAATATACCACAGTATATACACCTTCCCCCACTAAATGTGGGGGGGGGGGAGGGCTGTAGCCCCTGTTAATAATCCGCCCCGGTCTGCCAGTGTGCAAGACGGCAACAGTAGCGTGTAGCAATATATTCAGCGGGCAGGAGGATACCTGTCATTTCAGGGTTCTCAAGTAACCACACATTGGCCTCGTCCAGGCTGGCAAATCCCTTGACACGTTCTGCCGCAATTTCGCGGCCATCGTTGTTTAACCTCATGTTCTCCACAATGGTCTACACAGCGCATATTTTCAGATGCTCGGGCACAGATCAGGCACGTTGCGTGAAAGACAGGGTTCACGTCCTCTGTTGCCACTCATGCACAGCATGCATCTCATGTTCCACGCACCTCGATAGTAGCATCAGTGTTCGGTGAGTAGATGAAATCAAAGCATGGTTTCTGGATGTAGATATCGCTCTCACATGTGGGAATTCCACCGATCGCCTGCCGTTCAGGTGTGCGAAGCTCCTTGAACTGTTCTGAGGAATTTGTGTCTGCCCTCACTGCACAGCGCCACGAACTGCTTAGAGGCAGCACAGCTAGTTTCAGACCTGAACAAATTCTTAGCATTTTATTCTTCTGTCAGGGTCTTGGGGCACACACCTGCGAAGTCGAGCAGCAGCACCAGGACGATAAAGATGCAAGGGGCAAGAATCCTCAAAAGAGATGAAAGCTTGTTCCTCCATGCGACCAGCGCTGCACACAGGACGAATACTTTACCTCACTCAGACTCTACGACTGTCTCTACCAAGACAGCAGCTGCTTGTGCATCATTCCGGGGCGAGCCAAATGCCATCGTCTGGAGACAGAAAACGCTAGAGAACTCTGCTGTTGAACGGAGCTCGTTCATAGCAGCACAACCACTACAATTGGATGTGGCCAAACGATGTGTCTGCGCTGCATCCCTCCGAAACAGTTCCGGTAGGTACAGCTCATGACGTCAACAGCACAAAGGGTTGATAGGAAACTTCGTGTGCTTTAGATTAGCAATCGGTGTTCATCACATAAACATTATATAACAGTTGAACCTCCAATATTGCTACTGAAAGTGCGGTGCAGGGGCGCTGTGCGCGAAATGCGCCCAGATATATGCAGATATACGCAGTCTCTTGCACATCTGACCACACAAGGAGGGGGACAAACTCACCGTTCTTTTTCAGAAGGGCTATGAACTGTTGAGGAAAGCGAGATCTCCACCCTTGCGGCTTAAACTTGGCTGGGTCAGACATGCTGGCAGGCAGACGCTCAGCACAGGTGTGAACGAGACAAGCGTGAGCACCGCTGGTATAAACCCAAATGAAGTGTGAGCAGGGCACTGTGTTACGGATTGCCAGCGAATCTGTCGAGATTGATAAGTACGCGCAGCGCTGCATGCTAGCATGGGGTTTACTCTATTAAAACGGAGTGACTCAAACGGACGTCACCCGATTCCATTTATCTCATTCCCGTCACAGCTCCACCTAGCACCACCTTCTTTCGCACTGTAACTTAAGAGACCTTCATTCTGTTGCATGCGTTAGGCCATGCTTGGTTTGCAGTGGCTCCATGCCGCGAGAGGTGGAGCATACGCCAGATGAAACGGCCCTCCTAAACAAGTTTGCAAGGCTCAAGGGCTTGCAGGTGTTCACCACGAGGTTCTAGTTATCTGTTCATCTTGTTGTGCTATGTTAGGCTTGGAAACAACAGACCACATGTGCTTCCAGGATAGCGCATCAGCAAGCAAGCAGGCAGCAGTAGAGTCTGATGAAGAAGCTCGCCGGAGGAGAAGGGAGCTAGCAGTTAAGGCGTTGAAGAAGTCCCTCGCCCAGCAAGAGGCGCTCACCAAGAGAGATGAGGGAGACCTTGTGGACAGTCGCAACTTGAATACTGCGGAGCAGGCCCGAGTGGCTGGGAATCAACCAGTATCACATGAAACAGCTGAGGCTACAAAGGCAGTAGTTAGGCCGCAACCATCCCAGAAAGAGCAAGGTTCTGCAGCAGGAGGTGCCGTGTTGAGGTATGCACCCACACTGGATGTCTGCTTTGCCATATCTTAGAAGCCACCCCTTTTGTAAGTCGCTGTGTGGGTCTGCAGATCGATGCAGAGCGCATCCAACTTCGGCATGAAGCGTAAGCCAGTTCAAGAGAACTGTTCCAGGAATGTAAAACCTCACCGGCTGTTCCCTGGAAAGGAGGAGGTAGTTTACGAAGACATATAGGCCAGAACTCTGTGCTGCTGCGTTGTATTGTTGATTGCTTCGTGGACCTGGAAGATACATCAGTTGGGAATATTTCAGTGCTAGGAATATATCGGTGAGTAATGCTCGATGACATCTGCGGTCTATAGCTATGCGATACAACAATCAGGTTGCCACAGCGTCCGGCATGCAATCTAGGCCTCTAGGCCCCATGCCACCGTTGCTACGATTCATCAAGTTGTTTCCTGACGTGCCTGTGGATCATCAGCGGGACCAAAGCAGCACTCTTCAGCAGTCAAATCCATCCATCCACAAAGCTATGCCACGAGTCAAGAATGATGCGCAAACAGATCCTATACTGTGAGGTAATACATATTGCAGAGACCCCAGGCGTGCTTGGGCGTATCCACGTCAGCACAAGCTGGTACCAGTGAGCAAGCGTGCACAACTATGCACAAGCGCGCGGAACTGTCTCCTTTGACAGGGTTTCAAATCGACATGCACATTGTTGGTCTTCACACACACTTGCCGGTGACAGGGTGTAACAATGTCTCCTGTCATGTTGACTGGTCAGCGCACTGTTGGCATCTGTAGCTGCTCGTAGACTTTTACCGTGTCGTCTAAACAGCTATCGCTTGTGTGCTCTCTGTGTTCATTCAGTCGTTTGCTGCACCCCAGGTTCTTTCTACCTTCCTGTTTGTGACAAGGACTACAGCTCTGATGGCTTTTTTCCATCTTGTTGTGACGTGTGGGCTCATGTTCATAGGGCCAGTCGTCTGTGGCCTCTTTCCTCTGCTCTTTGCTGCAACCAGTAGCGGGGAGGGAGCTGGCCGGGTGCGGTGCTGTCTTCAATAGCTTGCAGTTGGCTCTGTCTTCAATTGCGTGCAGTCTTGTTGGCTCTATGTTCTGAGTTGGGTAAAACGTATGTATTCATCATCAAATTGATTGTGTGCACATTATTTGCAGACGGAAGCGTTCGCAGCTGGGGTAATGCTTGGCGCTGCTTTTGCAGTCGGTATGTGCTTCCATCTGCACAGTCCACAAGACCCACGGTTTCTTTCCTGAATGCCGAAAGTCCATTATATGTGAATGGCTTGAGTCAATTTGGCATATGTGCTGTAGTGCTTCCTGAAGGATTCGAGGCACTGTATAGTACCGTAGCAGAGGGTGAACATCATGAGGACCACCACCACAGGATGCTGCTGATGTCAGAGGATGCTGTATCAGATGCTGAGCATCCAGAGGCAGAGATTCACCATGATATTGGCGACAAAGGCACGCTGACCTCGCACGCAGGGCTGGCTCTGCTGGCAGGGTTTTTTACCATGATGGCCTTTGAAGCGTGGCATCACAGCTTCGAGCATTCTGTTGGGCCACCGGCCCGCAACCAGCTGTTTGAATGCAAGGTTTGCTGCATTCTTTCTTTCAGCGCCAGCCTGCCATCGTTGTCAGGGGTGCAGAGGCCCAAAGTGAGCGGGTGTGCAGGGGCATGGTGGACACAGGCACAGCCATGGAGCTCCTGCTCCGGGCTCAAAGGAGATGTCAGTGCTACTGGGGCTGATTGTACATGCTGCTGCGGATGGGCTTGCGGTGGGGGTCGCGTCAGTTTCACCCTCCATCAAGCTGGCCGTGGCTGTGGGAGCAGCCATGGTGCTCCATAAGGGCCCTGTGGCACTTGGTTTAGGGGCGTTCCTGGTTTCACAAAGGCTATCAACGTTTGCTGTAATACGGGTGAGTGCCACAATTCTTCACACCGGCTGCAAGCATGACGTCAGTGTGCAGTAGCGTACCTCAATGCAATGTGTTCGTGGTATAGAGGGAAACAGTAATATTCCACAGTCCCTGTATTGTGCAAGAAAATCTGGCTGATTCAATCCCATTCGACGTAACCGGTTCGGTTCGTACTCTCCAGGTTTGCATCAGCCAGTCTCATTGTCGGGGATTGACACAGTTTGGCATTCTTGGTTCGTAATTCAACCAGTTGTTACTGTAGTGTGGAGAGAGGCTGACTATTGTTTTCCGTGGGGGCGTGCTGGACGCTGTGCCTGTTTTCAGCAACCCCCGTTTACTTCCCGTGCCGGCAGCCTGCTTGGTGATTCAGCGCCCGATCCTGAGTGGTGGTGGTGTGCAGGACATCTTGATATTCGCATGCACAAGCCCAGTTGCGGCTCTCTTCACATACATGGCACTGGCGCAGATCCCGATGTTCCAATCCGGCATGTTTGTGGCTCTGGCTGTACTCTTCTCTGCTGGGACCTTCTTGTACGCTGCCTGTGTGCACATGCTGCCACAGTCCGTAACTGCTGAAACATTTTTGCCCCTAGTGGCTGGTACCTTGATACCTTGCACTTTCAACATCTGGTTGGGTGGGCATCATCATCACTAGAGAACAATGCATGCATGGCACTGCCTGGGTCGATGCAGAGTCTGAGGATGGTGCTGCGGGTACCTATGTGCACAGCACAGGTTGGGTCAAGCAGTCATCCACATTTTTCAGGGACCGGTCAGTGTCCCAGAAGTTCTTCTTTTCGTCTTTCTTTTATTCGCGTACATCTTGAACCTCGCATGGTACCCTTGTTGAGTTAGAAGAGTGCAAATTCGATTCTGCTTGCCGCTGAATGTTACATTCACCCCTAGGTCAGGTATCACATGTGTCGTCTTGTACATCAGTGAGGGACACCTCGACATCTTCTCGATCTTCACTCTGAGCATCGATGCTGTTTGATGCAGTCAGTACACTTGAAGGTCCCCTTGGGCTCACGCCCTTGTCATCCCCTGCTTGCCTGTCTGTCAGCAGCACCGTGTCCTCCTCTGCACCCGCCACTTCAACCACATCATCTTTGGCCATCGAGCCCTTGCCAAGCTGAGCAGAGAGAACGCCTCCACCAATCAGGATGGAGCCCAACACTCCAGTCCACGGCAGCGTGTCCCCCAGGAACAGCACGCTGAGTGCGCGTGCATGTGCCACCTGGCTCAGATTGATTGCTGCAGCCACAGATGGGTCCAGCAGCTGAAACCCCCGTGACAGACACAGCTGCCCCAAAAACGATGAAACAACAATCCACGAGAGCAGTATTGCTTCGTGAGGCGTTGGCCATACTGGAGGAAACGGGAAGCCCACAAGCATCGGCACGACGCAGACCGCCGCAGACACCGCATGGAACCACAGTGCCACCGTGAACGAATTCTCATCCTTGCCAATAGACTTAATCGTTAAGAAGGCTCCTGTAGCAAAACAAGAAGAGGCCAACGCAGTGATGATGCCCCCAAGCATGTCCGCCCCGCTGGCATCCACAGTGAACAAGAACGAAGGCCTCGAGATCAGCAGCACACCGCCTGCACACATGAGTACTGACCAGCACGCCCCCTGCAGCTATGCAGCCCCAGGCACTGCGCAATGAATGATACTTTGTACATGGACGCAGCTGCAACACAGAGTTGGCTTGAGCTAGCACGTAGTGCACAACGTAATGCTCCTCACGCACGTTCCTTCACCTTGCATCCGAGCTGAACACAATACACAACTGAGCAACGTACAAAGATGTCGAAACAGGCAGCAGTTGTGCTATGTTGCAAAGCTCAGCTGCACGGGATAGTTTGCGGCAGAGGACCAGGGTTCAGATTGAAGGAGGGCACACCCGCACACGCAAAGCATGCAAAGAGCATGCTCCATGTAGGCTTTTCGTAGCCAATCAACACTGACGCCCCCGCAGTAACCACTGCATTACTGAAGAACAGCGTCACAGCATCTCCTAGAGTGAGCAGCTGGATGGACAGGTAGTACGTGCACATGGCACATGCCCCAAACATCCCCCTTAGCACCAGTTTCTTCGCGTTGCTTCTGTCCCCCAGCATTGACACGGCGCTGTCAGGATCTTCATGCTGCAATCTTTTGATAGACAAGGCAGTGAATATCATGGCGAACCCGGAGCGTGTGGCGACAATCTGCACATGTATCCAGGTCGTCAAGGCAGCAGCTGCAGTTCAGCATGTTGTGGTGGGGACGTTGCTGCAGAGTCGTGGTGACTGGCACCTCTACACCAACCCAACCGCCGCGACAGCTTCATGCAGAACCAGCCCGTCACAGTTCTGTAGATGCCCAGCAGGATTGTTGTGTCATGATCGTTGATAGCCGAAAAATGATCATCCCAGAAAATGCTGAATGTCCCTATGTGAGGGTACCTAGCTTTAGAGTACTGGAGGAGACCGCTGCTGAGCATCAGAGCGGGCCATTTGTTGCGAGTGTGGATTGCATAAACTGCACACCTGGAACACTGAGAACCGCACAGCATGCTCGTTCAAAAGCTTGACGCACAAACCAGCGAATGCGAACATTAAGCTGACAGAGAACATGCACGCAGCGCCGTTATTCCAAATGGCCTGGACCAGGCCATCAAACCTCCTCCAACAGGAACCTGCATGGAACCTGCATGGAACCTACACTGTGTCAAGAGCAGTGCACGTATCAGTGCCTCTGTTTGACTTCTGCAATCAGTGAGCTCTGATGAAGCCTTGTACATGCGTATGCATCCAGCTGAACCAAATAACTAAGTGCAAGCAGGCTTGGTTCCCACTCACCCTGTCTGTACACCTCGCACACAGATGTGCTGGGTGCCATCCTCCCCACTTCTTGCTTCCTCGACCATAACTCGCTGGATCTGTTGCTGTGACACAGATTATCGCAGAACAAGGGTGCAGGTCGTCGCCACAGGCCCAGTTCATTCTGACTCAGTGTCCGCTACACATTCATGCCTCACCAGCGCGATCATCAGCTCATCCAGATTGGAAAGGTTTTGTAGTGGTCCTCAAAACAGGGTCACATTGCTGCTTTTGTACCAATGCCTTCTGTTCAGCGGTGGGCAACGAACAGTCGAGTCAATCTCTCTCAGCTGGATCGCAAGGGGTTCGAAGTTCACAGCAACGAACGTGCTTATATGTGTCTGCTAACAGTTGCTGCGAATCTGGCGTGGTGCAAACACATGGCATGCAGCACATGGCAGGCATCATGAGGCATCGATGAAACATCCTCGTCACTGCGCGCAACACAGCCTCCAACATGCACAAGCATCGCAACTCCGGGAACCGCAAGTGCATCATCCTCAGGTGATGCATCATCTATGGACTACTGTTGTCCTGACTACATTCTAGCGTTCTACGTCAAAGAATCTGGTTGAATGCTCAGCCAAGTAACGCGACGCCCTGATCGGTTTAAGCAATTCACAAGTCCAGGGGGCCGAGCCAACTCACAAGAGTCTGTGCTGCTGTTTCTCCGATGGTGAACGGCAGCGGGGGAGAGAATGACTTGCCAGCAAACGTGATGGGGTGGGAAGAAATTCTGCAGATGGATGCTCATCAGGTTGAAGCTGAGGACTGGAAGGATCCAAGCCAGGACGGCGTACTGGCACACTTATTTGAAGGTCAGCTCCAGCATTCTGGAGGGCGTATGATCTCCAGTGTCGTCGCCGTTTTTTTAGCATTGATTGCCATGGCAAGATTCGCTCGGTTGCTGCAGATTTATTGCATCCAGCGCAGGTAAATGTGGAGGTGTACTGTAAGTATCTTGTTTATGGCATGTTGATGTTGCGCGACTGAGCTTGTGAGCTTTGCCCCCGCAGCCTGTCTTGCGGCGCTTGCCTGTTGTGCGGCAGAACCAGTGACACAAACTGCTCCCGTGATCGAACACGAGCACCGTCATATGTGTGTAGCTGTGGAGGACGGAAGCGTTGAGTTGAGCCGGGAATTGCTTCAGCAGCTGCCCACAGCACTGATCGATACCATAGGCCCTGAAGGAGACACGCTGCTGCATCTTGCGTGTCTGTACTCTCACGAAGCTTGTGTCAAGCTGCTTCTGGAGCACAGTGCCTCTATTGCTGTGCGAGACGATGATGACAGCTCAGTGCTTCATGATTCAGCAGCCGGGGGGTATGATTCATCAGCCTGGCGCAGCCCGAATCTGCACTGTACCTGCCCGCCTGCCCGCTTCTGTTACGAGCTCAGACGCTTGTGGAAAGAGCTGATGGTGAGGGGGTGCACAGAAATCTCAGTGTTTGCAGGAACATGAACATAGTTCGGATGCTTGTTGACAGGAAGGCTGATCTCATCCACGCAACAGATACGGACGGCGACCAGCCTCTTCACAATGCGGCTCGTGGAGGTCACACCGAAGTTGTGCAGTTCCTCCTGTTGGAGGGGGCAGACCCCTGCAAGAGGAACAAGCTGGGTGAGACACCAAGGCAGACTGCAGGCAAGGACATTGCGCCTGGCATAGTGGAGGCCTTGACTATTGCTGAGAAGCAATGGGCTGCTACGCAAGCGAATTCTTGTGTTCCAGAGCCGTCTACGCCGCCGAGTGTGGCCCAGCGGAGGCAAGGGAGTGCGGCTGGGGTGCCCGACACATCGCAAGAGAATGATCCGCCAACCGGGGACCAGCAAAAGCAAAATGTAACTTGATTCAATGTTGCGACACTGCAGGCTGTCCTGAGTTTTGATCCCGTCCCAACCCACGACACATCCTGCTGCAGTGGAGGCTGTGCAGTTGTAACAGTGCCTGCCTGTGCTGGTGCATGCAACCTTGTGTACCTCATATGATCATATGTGACATGCCGCAGCATGGAAACTTTGCTGAAACCGACGTGGCATGCGGCTGGGGCTCTGTGCATGAAATGTATGCATGACAACCCTGGTCCGAACCAACCTTGAACAGCTCTGTCAGATCAACTGGAGCTCGCTCTCGTACAACTGGCTGCGGAGGAGTCACAGCATTTCATACCCTGTGGTAGATGAAGGGTGAGACGCTTGATGCAGGCGCAGCCTGCTCCATGTGCTCCATGTCCATCCACACAAATTGGCGTGGCTCGTGCACTCTTGTGCGATACAGGGCTAATACATGCGGTTTTTGCTGCGCATTGTACACATGCACTTTGATCTTTGTGCTGCTGCACTGAATCTGCATGCTGACGACACACAATGAACAACTTGACCGGAGGGCACAACTTGTACCACAGGACAACATATGACCCTAGCCATAAATGCCTTGACATGATTTTGCAGCACACAGTGATGCAATGTTTTGTTCAAGATGAATGATGCCGGCTTCAGGGACGGGACAGGGGATTCCCAGAGCATGTGGTAGACACATGATTGCTGCCTGTGCAGCCTGCTCCTGTCATGCACACAGGGGCTGTCTATGTGAATATGAGAACCACAACAATTCTGCCCTAACACACACGGGACAAGTCAACTTAGCAGGTTTCAGCGTACACGGACGAGTGGCTTGCTGCTGTCGGGTGCCCGAACGGTGCCGCTGTGTTGCAGGCTGTTTTTCTCAGGGGTTTGGTTCGGTTTTCAACCAGGGGGTGCTGATAGAGGCTCGGTTCAGTACGTACACGTGTGGGTGCATGGAGCAGCTGTCCAAGCAAGCTGTTGGGTGGTCCTTAGGCTAGGAGCTGAACAGCGGTTCCTCTCCTGATGCCGATTTCGGGACTGTGCAGGCTGGCACAGTCAGACATGTGAAATAACAGTGGACCTGGATGCAAACGTATTTTAGGAGTACCTGCTACTTAATCGCAAGTATCATCCTACCTACTACTTAGTCGCAAGTATCATCCAGTATCTGTATCTGGAAGACCGTTCAGATATGAATTCCAGAATCGTCTAGAAGGATTGTCATGGACACATGGACACGTGAGGTGCGGATCCGGCACTGCAAATCGTATGCGCACCTGGATGCATCAAAAGGGAAGCGCATGAAAGTTCAACACTGTACAAGGCGAAAACGATTCGTCTCTGTGCGTGTACTGAGGGATATCTAGGTTAATCTCGACACGTGACGTCAGACATGCCTCTTGCAGGCGCCTGTGCTAACAGAGTACATCTATCCCGGGGAGTTCAGCAGTCAGCTAAAGAATGTGCGAGTACACGCAAGAACACACGGTGCGGTACTTTGTTGAGGCAGTAGGCCGGTTGGAGCATTGGAGCTGACGCCCTTCATGGCTCGAGTACATCTGCAAAGGACGTTTTATATACTGACAAATAGCGACACATATATTTCAAGGCCTTTGTACGTACACTGGTGCTGTTGTGGAGCACACAAGCCGGTGCCAATGACGTGCTGCTGGCCACAAGCACTGTCGGGCAACTGAGCTGAGGCTATCGACTGCCCACCTTGTGTACTATCTTACTCCGCATATCGTAGATGGAAACGTTCAAATACTTGCACTGGGTTAAGAGGGAGCTTCCCCGAGCAAGGCATTGCTTGTCGCCGGGCTGGTCCGCAATACCTCGCATGCGAGCTCGCAGTCGGTGAGGCACATGGTCCACAGAGGAAGACGGCATGCTCTACAATTAGCTGTCCTTGTAACAAGATTTGCGCGGGTACCACTAGAACCATGCCCTGCTTACAGCGCTTGAACCAGGCCTGTGGCACATGATGAATGCATCGCAAGCCACGCCCGAATGTGGCAGCTGTGTTCATCTTCATGTGTGAGAAATTTGTAATATTTTTTGTTTCACCGTGACTCTGTGGCAGTGCTTACCACTCTTGAAGCATGTCGGGGTGGGTTTGTCCTACTTAGGTTTGCCCAAGTTGGGTTTGCCCAATCTTCAACTAACAGTGGCGTCGCGTTGCAAGCGTCGCATCTAGTTACAGAAACTTCCAGATGAGTAAGTACTTAGGTTGGGCGCCCTGCTAGACCTTTGGGCCTGAGGACTGCCTAGCGCTCCACAAGGCAGGTAGCTCTTGTTGACAGGATGAGGAGGCGACAACGCCAGATATGTGTGCAGATGCTATCAAGGTCTCAAATGTAGCCCATATTGGGCAACGAAGCCATGCACACGTATTGCATTGCAGCCGCAAGAAGGGTGTTTTCATCAGCATCTCAGGCCAAACCAACATGTGCACAGCCGGCGGAGATGGTCTGGCACCAAGGCCGCGTCAGAAGACCAAAATAAGGCACCAAACCCTCGGACAGCGAGGGTTAGGCTAGCTGCGTTCGTAGCTTGGTTGACGAAGGCTGCCAGGGCCTGTGCCGTCTCTGCGAGGGACGCTGCACCCTTTGCCGCCTTGATGCTGCTGTTGACAATAGGCAACACTATGGCAGACCAGGCAAAGGATGTGGTAGTCCTCAACATTCTGGGCGCAAAGTGGATTCCATTCCTCCAGGTTTATGCAGTGCTCCCGCTGAGCATTTTGTTCCTGTGGGGCTACCAGGTTCTGCAGCAGTTCCTGTCCAGGAGAGTGCTGTTTCCAGTCATAATCTGCATCCTTGTATCTCTGAAGCTGCTAGCTGCACATTTCCTGCTTCCCCAAGCGGTGCTGGCAATGGCTGCATCATCAACATCTGATCTAGGCCTGCTGGCATCTATGCAGCCGTACCTTGTTCCAGCTCTGTTCTATGGATGCTGTGAGCTGTACGGGGACATTGTACTTGGAGTACTGTTTTGGGGCTTTGCAGTGCAGTCCACTCCCCGCGACAAGATCGAGCAGCGGTTCCCACTGTACTGCGCTGGCGCCAACTTAGCTCAGATACTGTCCGGGGGGGTGCTATGGATGGTAGCAAAGTCGATACCGGGAGCGGTGGAGCAGACTAAGGTGAGTGGTTCTGTACTGTGTGGTGGTCTGTTGGAAGAGTCTTGATTGCAAAGCTGCAAGAGTGCGTCAAAGCAGTGGAATGTTAAGAGACCATGGTCGTGCTGTGCAGGTATTTTGCACGCTTGGTGCACTATCGTGTGTGCTTGCAGTAGCACTTCACGAGGTCCTCTCTCGCACTCCAGATGCAATCACAGCTGCAGCTGAAGTGACGAAAAATGCGCCGAAATCAAAAGGAAAGAAGCCTAATCCATGGACAGCTTTCCAGTGCGTCCCATCCACCTTCTGTTGTGTCTGACACGGTAGGGGGATGCTCCCTTGCGGTGTTCTGACATGTGCATGGTTTAGAATGCAACTCCTCAAGTGGGAATCATTATATGCTACGCTATTTCATTTAGCTGCACCGCATGCGATTACATGCCGAGATGCGTGTAGGTACTGTAGGCACAATGTAGACATCCGACCGCTTGCCATCATGGCAGGCGCTGCAGGTATCATCTCCAACACGCTGGAGATTGCATGGAAGGTTCATCTGAGCCAGTGGCTCACAACCCCAGAGCTCATGACGAGCTTTATGGGGAAAGTGTCTACCTGTGCGGGCCTCACCACCATGTGCCTCATCCCACTCTCTACGGTCGCGTTCCGGACCTTTGGCTGGAGCAGGACTGCAAAGGCCACACCTAATCTTCTCCTTCTTGCTGGAGTGCCATTCTTCCTCACATGCATCGTCTACCAGGCGCTGAAGCATTTCAATATGTATTTACCATCTCAGCATCCCCTACTGGTAGCAATCTCGGTGCGACCTTCGGTGGCTCCTGACATCCATCATGCGACATGATTCATGCCATTTCATGCAACCACTCGCCCTTGGAAAGTAGCTACCAGGGCTCCGCAGAGGTTCCAGTTTACTCTTCTGCAGTGAAACTGTCCCCGTACCTGTCTTTTCCGCAGTAGCGCAGATCAGAGTATTGTGCAGGTTTCTGGGGCAGCCCTGTATGTCGGATTCCGATCTGCGAAATTCGCACTGTATAAGCCAGCTGAAGAGATGGTGTACAAAAAGCTTGATGAGCGTGCACAAACTGAAGGCAAAGCTGCAGTGGATGTTGTCGCTGCACAGTTTGGTAAGACTGGGAGCTCTTTAGGGACGCAGGGACTGCTTCTGGCTCTTCCCTGGGTGTCCATGGTCGGGGTCATGGGGGTGTTAAGCTGCGCCTTCCTGACCGTGGGCTCTAAGTGGCGCAGCTGCATAACTGGCCTGTCTGGAAAGATGGACACAGTGCATCCTGTGACAGCTGCAGACTTGGCAGCGGATGCCTTGGAATGGGGTTCAAGGCAGAGTGACTGGGGTGAGATGGACACTGCGAGTAGCACCATCACAGGAGACATGGAAACTCTGCATGGAGCCGGTGTGCTGGGCAGCAGGGAGGTGTGGGGCAGTGATGAAGGCCCCATGCAGCCGGGGGTTCGATGTAACCCTGTGCTTGCTTGAGCACTGCAGCACAGTACTACGTGGTCTTAGTTTTGAACGGGGCTCGAACTTGTAAGCCCCGAGCGTTGCCCACAGTTCGTGTAGGGGTTGCTGCTGGGCCGTTTTTCTATCAGCAGCCTGACATGCAGCATACCAATCAGCTCTTACGAAACAGATGATATGTTTTCTTGTTCAGAAGTGTGGTGACAGTACTTGATTACCAAGTTGTACTGACGAGAGAAAGAAGTATGCCGGTGTCTAAATCTAGCAGAGTCATGTTGGGATATCCAAATTGTATGGAACTGCTAATGAAGGAGATGAGATTGCTGTTTCTATCACTCATTGAGGCGCCTGTAACATGTGCAATTAGGCTGCACCATTTTAATCATGACGCTTTGCGTAACATAAGAAAGAAATTCGAGGGCGCTCAGCAGGGCGATTTAATTTAAGGCTTTCGGGCTATCTTTACAAACCGCAAAGGTAGTGAATAGGCATGAACCCAAATAGCCAAAAGCAACTAACACAAAACATCCACCACTTCACTCGAATGGCACAACAGCACCATCACGAAAGTCTTTCCCAGCAGGCTTTCGGGCAATTTAATTGAAGTTCAGGGCGATTCTATTTTTTTGTGACTCGACATCGAGCTTTTACAAACCTGAAAGGTAGTAAATAGGCATGAACCCAAATAGCCAAAATCAACTAACACAAAACATCCACGACATCGAGCAATACGATACACTCTTCTGCAAGAAGTATCGACCATGTCAGGGTTTAAGGTTATAATGTACACAGTACAAGTGAAAATGCAGCAATTGCGCCGGCGCTGTGTATTTGGATCCCTTAGCCACTATTACGCCATCACCTGACCAAGCATGCACCAGACATGCTTCAGGCCTGAGAGGAACTTCAACCATCAAGTGCAAGAAAAGACCACGGATTTGACATCAGTGCAGCCTACAGATGCGTCAGGCCTGAGCCTGAGCCTGTTGGGAGCCGTTCTCTTGCGTTTCGCTTTTTAATTCTTGCAAACTGCACCCTCCAAGCAAAATCAACTCCGAGCAGCCTGATAGCCACTCACCGACAACTGCACCATTTACTCCCTCAGAGTCATCAAAATGTCATACAAACAACTGTTTAACTAATCGTTGCCAACACCATACAAAGTTGAAGAGAACAGGTTTCAGGAAGCCAGTTGTCTCATTTTCCGAATGTAGCGTTTTGCCCAAAAAAAAGAATTTGGGATCGCTATGTTGCGCAAAGCGTCAGGATTAGAACGGTGCAGCCTTACTGGGCCGTTCATGATCTGGTTGTGGTGGTCTGGTGTCCAGAAGGACAGAAGTGTTACCGCATTCGTGATGGCGCTGTTGTGTGTTATTCGAGTGAAGCGGTGGCTTAAATGTGACGAAATATTTCGGTCTTTACTGGCTTTTTGGCTTGTAAACAAACAATGGAAAACTTTCCAACACTACGGGTTCGAAACACCTCAAATCCAGACGCACAAAAAGATGATGTTCCGGGGGTTTAATAACACTGTCGCCCCGCATCAGAACCACTGTAGGCTGCACCTGAATCGCTACAAACGTGTTCTGAAGATGTGGTCCCTGTCGTTTGAGTCTTGTGCACTGCAGCATCGTCTTCTGTGATAACTGCCATGATGTTTCTTTAAGCTTTCCGCAGATCTCCTCGAGTGTAAGTTGTGAAACGCAATAAGGCGCAGCAAAGTGCCAGGAAGATGGTTGACGACGGGAACGGTTCTGTCGCACCTCGCGGTCTGAGTGCCCATCCCAAGGCGCCTTCAGGTACGCTCGCGTTCCAGTTGCAACGAGTCACATCTAAGTACTGTATGGATCATTCATTGTGGTTTTCGATTTCATTGGATCCAACTGCTACGACACTGCGGTCGAGGAACGACGACGCACAACTCTCTCACCCCAGGAACAGCGCTTCCGCATTCACCATTCGGAGCACATAGACCGAATGCAGAGCAGTTGTGCTTGGACACTGTCTGGATGACTTGTCATCCGTGTTATCGCTGGCACGCTTCGATCGATGTGCACATCCTTCCTCTGCCAGATATCACCTGCGAAGTTGTAGCAAATTCGGCACGTTCTTAACCGCCACTTTCATCTTCAGCATGTCAAGACCCTCTAGATTTATCCATCGCGGCAAGAGCTCAATCCATTCCGGTGTCTGCAGACCAGAACGAGGTTGGCAGCACTGTTCGCCCACTTCGACCACAGCTCAAGCTGCCATCAGGATCAAAGCTAGTTCAAGCTCCTCCGCGCCCACCAACAATCACAACACGTCCTGTCATACCTTCTCTTCAGAGGAAGGGCGCAGAATCCGCATCCGCGTTTCCAACACCTGGTGTTGTGGGCCTTGCTCGGCCATCTCTTCAGCAACGAAGGCTGATCGCACAATCCGACACGATATCAGGACTGCCTGCGAAGCTCCCCACCCTACCACGCCCAACACTATCACGCGTGAAGCCTCCAACGTTGAGCTCACTGCCCACCAGCAACAGGACAGTTGCTGGGCCACTTCAACCTTCTCTTACAGGTGGAACTGTGAGCTCCGGAGCGTCTCCCCAGGACTCCCCACAGTCCAGCAGCAGTGGCAGCAGACTGCATGCACAAGTTTCTCCCCACTCTCTGCTTCTTCGAAATAACTCGCTTTCTGGCTCGTCAGGCGCTGGCGGTACTTGTCCGCCAGCAACACTGAATGGCGAATCCACTTCATCCAGCTCACTTCCCGCAGCTTCTGACAGCGCAGGTGAGTGCAAGCAGAGCAGCACCCCCGGTGGTTCACAGTCAGAGCCTCCCGTGCTTTTCAGCACGCAGCCTGTAACAGAGGAACATCCACCACCTGAAAGTGATGGTGCGCCCAGTGTTACTCTGTCGCAACCAGTTGCCACTGGCGCAAGCCCGGAAGATGTAGCATATGTGTCAGCTTTTCATGCAGGTGTCACACCGCAAGAAGCATCTACTGTGTTCACTCAAGCAGAGACAACCAGTTTACAGGTCCCAGTACCTGAAGGTACCCACATGAAGGAGTTCCCAGCTCCTCCGGATTTGGGAGTTGTGCCTCGACCCAGTCCTACAGCTCCCTGTGCCAACGATGGTCACGTACAGCTGCTGTCAGATGCAGTTGGTAACGATGCAGATGAAGAGCAGCTTCCCAGCCAAGATGCAGCAGGTTGTGAAGAAACAGGGAGTGCAGTGTTGCAGAGCCCAGCTGTCACTAAGGAGAATGTCCCTGATCAGGGGCTTTCCGCAGAAGCGTCAGCCTGGACTAGTCACACCGACACTGCAGAGGCT
>JAUMHD010017745.1:47510-170576 GCA_032359135.1 Ulvella scutata
GAGCAAGGTTATGACCCGTCCCAGTGCTTTGCGCAGCAAGGTGCTGAGCAGATCCAGGATTACGACCAGCAGCAAGGTTATGACCCGTCCCAAGGCTTCGCGCAGCAAGGCTATGACCAGTCCCAGGGTTTTGCCCAGCAAGGCTATGACCAGTCCCAGGGTTTTTCCGAGCAAGGTTATGACCCGTCCCAGTGCTTTGCGCAGCAAGGTGCTGAGCAGATCCAGGATTACGACCAGCAGCAAGGCTATGACCCGTCCCAGGGGTTTGCACAGCAAGGTTCTGAGCAGATCCAGGATTACGACCAGCAGCAAGGCTATGACCCGTCCCAGGGCTTTGCACAGCAAGGTGCTGAGCAGATCCAGGATTACGACCAGCAGCAAGGCTATGACCCGTCCCAGGGGTTTGCAAAGCAAGGTTCTGAGCAGATCCAGGATTGCGACCAGCAGCAAGGCTATGACCCATCCCAGGGGTTTGCCCAGCAAGGTTCTGAGCAGATCCAGGATTACGACCAGCAGCAAGGCTATGACCACACTCAGGGCGATGAGCAGCAGCATGCACATGCCGAGCAGCAGCCCTCTGGTGCTTCTGCTGATGCTCAGGAACAGACTCAAGATCAGGAGGGAGAGCCGTATTGGTACGAGGAGTGGGGCTGCTGGGTGAGTAGCTGTAACCAGTACTACTATGACGACGCATCTGGTGCGTGGCTGGCCATCCCTGAAGCAGCTGAGCCTTCAGATAGTACCATGCATGCCTCTGCAATCCAGCCTCCTTTGCAGCCTGCAACAGCCGAGCACAGCACAGGTGCAGCACAGAGCCTGACACCATTAGAGATGCCAGAAAGTACCATCCCAGGACCCAGCTCCTGCGCGTCCGGCAAGATTTCACCGTGCAGCGCACGTGTCGTGAACCAGAATGCCTCACACTGCGAAGTTGGCCAACCACAAGATGCAGTAAGTCACATTCACTCCCACTCGGTGGGGTCTCAGTTGCCACTACCTTCAGAAGAGCGGCCGGAGCACGCAGAAGGGCGAGCGGACCCTCAGTCACAGTACTGGCCAGCTGCTGCAGATGCCTCTGTTTCACATGCACATACAGACTTGAGTGCGCATGGCCACCAGCATCATCACCCAAGCTACATGCAGCCCCACCAGTCCTACCCAGCCCCCAACCCTGCTCTGGCAGGACCAGTAGCGCACCAACGCTCTTCCTCCACCTTCCTGCCCCAGGTACTCTCCCCAATTCTTCTTTCTGGTGTATTGTGTTTCTGAACTGTTGCATCCTGACGTAGCAGGTCAGTGTTGGAGCTCACATCAACCCTTGCATATGCAGCCTCCAGAAGCGGCTCATATAGGCAGCCACCAGCAATCCTTCCGTGCATCACAATACGGTACAGTCCCAGCAGCATTTCCCTCTTCTGAGGCGCCACGCAGTGTACGCGAGGCAATGCACAGCAATGCTGGCAGGCCACCACACTCCTTCGCCACCTTTAGCTTCGGCGGCCGCTGCTGCTTCTTCAAGATGCCCCCAGTGGCTGGAAGCTACCCCAGCCAGTTCTCGCAGGGGCAGTCTGCCGCTGTAGTCATCACTGACGTTGCATCTGTACAGAGAGTGATGCAGCAGTCACGTGTGCCAGACAGCGCGGCAGCGCCCAGTGCGCGGGGCCGGGACAGCCGCTCATCAAGCATGCGCACGAGGGAGCCACCAGCATCCTCCAGCAAACTGCGGGATTGGCCGGGACCAATGGCATCATCCACACCCTCTAGCAAGGCCATCGCAGCTGCAGTGGAGTTGCGTGCCAGCGAGAGCCAGGCAGCAGGCCAGCCTGCCCTTGCTCTGCTGTGGCAGTTGCTTGGTGTCATGGCTAAGCACAAAGGGGCGACGACAGATGGTGCAGTGAAAGGTGCCCAGCCGCAGGCAGACATTCTGCAGCTGCTCAACGCAGATCTTGACCAGATAGGCTCAATGAGCCCAACTGGGGAGGATGTCACGCAAAAGATCAATGCATGGGTTGCGCATGATACCTCCACAACAACCTTGCGCCACTTTGAAGGCCTGATTGTCAGCGGCAAGATGCATGATGCCTTGGAGGCTGCCAAGACAGCAAAGGTGCGCCAATACCTCACCAGTTTTCATGTTTGAGGAGTGGTAGATGATTTGTAGCACTGTGATCCAACGTTGTTGCTGTGCGGCATGGGACATGGGGACAACACACACAGTACTTCCACGTACAGCAGCTTGGTGGGAGTAGGTGCTGCACGCTTTCCTCTGCTTGGCTGGCCCAGTGGCTGTAGTTGCGCAATGCAGTTGCTGTATCCTGCAAGTGTTCCCAAGTTGACAGCGCCACCAAGATAGTGGCTTGCCTTGCAGTGCTGGCCCCTCGCAATCCTGATGGCGCAGTTCATTGGCGCTGAAGCTCATCACGCCACAATGCGTGCCATGGCGGACACAGGCCTCCAGTCAGGCTCAGTGCTGCACATGTTCAGCTTGCTGGCCACCAGATCACATGACCAGGTCACTTCTAGCCTGCAAAGCGCAGCAGCCGCCGCTGATTCGGGCTCTCATTCCATGCCTACACCTCCAGGCCCAACTGCTGCACCTGCGCCAGCTTTCTTCCAGCCAGGGGCACCCCACGCAGGCCCCCAGCACCCCGGCATCGGTGCGCCAGCTGTGCCGCCTGGAGGCCACCAAATGAATGGCATGCATGCACCTCCATCTGCGAACAGCAGTGCATCAGACCGGGTTACCTGGTCTCCATCTACCGAAACGTGGCCTCGCACGCTGCTGATGATGGCCGCCAACCGCAGGCCTGGAGATGCCTCGGCGCTGGTCGGCCTCGGGGACCATCTGTGGAGCCTCAACCGCCCGCAGACGCGCGCGTACGCACACCTGTGCTATATACTCGCTGGCAAACCCCTTGACCCTGCTTTTGTTGCTAACAGCAAGTTTGTTGCGGTCGGAGTAGATCATGAGGCGAGCATGGCTGGCTGCGTTGATGCAGACGCACTGCAACGGATAGAGCTGCTGGCTTGGTGCCAGTCACAGAGTCAGTCTGTGCCCATGTACGGGTTGGCTCCCAACTATCTACAGGTGTGAGCATCACGATCTCAGTTGCACGCTGTGTGAAGACCTGCGCACGCAAGGCCAGTTGAACACTAGAGGTCGTTTTTGTGCATGTCTGTTCAGCTAGCACACTGCGGACAGCCGCCCAGAGCTTCTGTGTGTGGCGCAGTCAACAGCTTGGGCATGCATACACATGCCTGATTAATTCTAACCCAGCTCCACCTGTGCAGTATGCTGGGCTGTTGTCGGAGGGAGGGCTCATCGCAGATGCGATTGCATACGCTCATGCAGCCATCCAGCTGATTGGGAAAGCGAAGCAAGACCGGAATGCAGCACTCATGTTCAACCCTGATGCACTTCTTGCTGCCGCGACGGACCTTCACGCTCGCTTGAAGGCACACGGCGCAGCAACGGGCGCCAGCAAGGTCCGCAGTGGCCAGAGCGTCGTCAGCCGCTTCGGCAGCTTCCTGGATCGCACCGTCATGAACATGCTGGGCGCCGCAGATGTCAGCCCCAACCCCACCGGCGTTTCCCCCACCCCTGGCCTGTCGAAGAGTGGCAGTACAGCATCGCTGATGTCGACCTCATACCCAGCACGCGCAGGCGGCGCTGCGCCAGTTCCCAATCTCCATCCTCCAAGGGGAGGGTCATGGGGCGGCAACGAAATTAGGCGCGGCATCACCGCACCAGACATGGGTTCGTATGCTGCGGTGCCCCACCACATGCAGAGCTTCTCCAATGCCTCCACCCCTCGTGCCTGCTCCGCTGCATCAGCCGCACCCTCAGGGGCGGCAGGCTCCCACAGTGCCAGCCCGCGCAGCGTCACGTACAACACCTCCTCGCCGGTTCCAGGCCCTGCAGGCTTCACAGGGCCGCAAGGTATCCCGCTGAGTGCAGCCTCTGCAGCCCGCAGCGTGTCTTCCTGGAGCGGTGTTCCAGGTTCCAGCGAGGGGGACCACCAGGCAGCAGGCTTTGGTGGCCACAGGAGGCAACTCAGTGAAAGCGCTCTTGCAGGAGGCGTGCCCCATGGCCACCACCGCAGCGCCACTGTAGCAGAGCCGCGCGCAGGGGCTGGTAAGGGCTGGCTGGGTGGCTTGGCGGCCCGCATTCTTCCCTCCAGCTCCAGCAAGGAGAACGTAGGCGCCATGTCAGGCTCAGCGTCAGACTCGGACCTCTCACACTCGATGGGCAAGCCGCCGGTGCCCCCATCTCATCACGGAACTCAGTACTCGTACAGCACGCTAGCCCCGCCTCCGTTGTTTGGTGCGGGGGATGGGGCAGGAGTTGCCCAGAGCACCCCCGCTCTCCCGGCCACCACTGCTGATGCTCCGCCGCATTACTCACACCATAGCAGCGGCACTGTGCGAATGGGCAATGGTTCGCTCCTGAATGGGGGCGCGCAAGCAGGACCAGGTTACCATGCACCGCATGCGGATGGCGCGCACAGCTTCTTTGCACCGATGCCTCAGAGTCAGATGCGGCCCGCGGTGCCTGCTGCAGGTCACATGCATCCCCAAGCGAACATGTACGGCTCAAATGTGCATGACCAGTGGAGCGCAAGCAGACCGTATGGCGCTCCACAGTATTAGACTGTTGTGATCAGCACCAGAGAGTGTAGTCAGTTGGTAGATTGTATTAGACCTCGTGTGGGCAGGGCCATGTGCACAGGTACATGACCTTTTTGTTCGCACTGTTGGGAACGTGAATTTCAGTGCGCAAATTCTATGATATGGATGAGATTGTTGGAGCAATGAGATGTAAATGTGTGTTACAACGAGATGTGCTCTTCTGTCGAGTGATCTGCAGCTCACACGGCACTCAAAACAGCTTTCAGCGCAAACACCGCGCTCGCTGTCCCTGATGCCGCACATACTACACCTATCACTATCACAGCAGACATCCAGACCTTTTCCGCTGTTGTCAACTCTTTGTAGTGCAATAGATAGCTCGCCGCTGTTGGAAGTGTTATGGAAATAGAGATGGTAAGCAGAGCACCGACTAAAGACATCACAATGGACAGATAGGGTACGGTCTTGGCGACCATCACAATGCATGCTGCGACTACCGTGTTCACCACGCACCTGCAGCACAAGGGCAAGCTCAACATCAGTTGTTGCACAGTGAGCGACATTGAAACGTGCGCGAAAGTACAGGGCATCAACGTTGCTTGCAACCAGTGCATTATCACCCAGGCGCATACCTAAACCAGTACGTTTCCTGAACCTTCAGCGCTTGAGCGGCAGCATGCCTGGCGCCCAGCGCAACGGGCTCCATGGTGATCGCAAACTTTGCAAAGGGGTTCACCAGAATCACTGCTGCGCACAAGCTCTTCAACTTCCCAGGGTTCATGTTGAACGTGATCTGCACAGCCACGCCGCCCGTCAACAGTATGCTCGCCACATGCAAGCTGTGGCAAGCTTCCCCCACGGCAGAGCGTACAACAAGAGGTGATGGAGGGGGAGAGTGCGCACGACATCCAACGCGCCACTGCCGTACATGAAGTAACCCGCCGCCCCCACACACGAGCACAGCGCAGCCACGATAGCTATGCTGCAGTCAAGCACTAACGGAAACTGCCCCGGCTCTGCCATGGAGTTCTGTATCGAGGGGAACACCTGCACAGCAACTGCAGCGTGAGGGCGCTCATCCATGCACGCCCACCCCCGATGAGGAGACACACACAGCTGCTGCCGCACCAGCCAGCCCCTCTGAAGGCTCTGCCACTGTCCCAGGCTCTGCAACCAGCCCCTGACGTTGATTCTACTGATCCAGGCACTCCCCACATGCAGCCATAGCACCACACTGCGCCTCTGCACCTCATCACTGGCGGTCTGATAGATGCCTTCGCCATACAGCGCTCGTTAGAGAGCCGAATGCAACTCAGCAATACTATGTTCTGTCTTGTTGTACCACTGCTGTTCATGTCAGTCAACGCGCAAGGGTCAAGGTGGACCTGGAGATGCTGTGCGTCTTGGGGTGATGTGATGTGCAGCACAGGCATGCAGGGATTGCAGGGGAGGGCGGGGTGCGCACAGAGTGGCCAGAGAAGCAGAACGCGAGAATTCCCAGCACCAGAGGAATCCCACTCCAGTCCACAGCAACAGTCGCAGCGCCAGCCACAAAGCCCCCTGCACGGGCCATATGCAACCGTCAGCCCCGCCCTGCCCCACACACCCCCATCTGCGTCTCCGAGAGAGCTGCAGCCTGCATGCATGGGCTTGCAGCAGCCCAGCAGAAGAGAGGCAGCACCTGTGAGCAGTGTCCATGCAACAGCGCAAGAGACCGTGAGGGTGGCGACAAACCCGCACAGGCCCAGGAAGGACAGCGACTGCACGTCTCTGGCCCAGACGGTGGGCACGATGAGCAGCGCGCACAGCCAGAACACCCCCTGGTGCATCGTCAGGAGGCTTCCCAGGCCAAACAGCGCCCCAGAAAAGTCAGGCAGGGTGCTGGCATGAGCGACAGCGGGGCTCACAAGGTTCCACACGTTGTCAGACTCTAGAATGAGGAACAGGGCGCAGGTGCCGATCAGCTCGGTGTACATCATCACAGACACCATCTGCCGCCCCAGCTGCCCAAACGCCGCCTCCGCTATCTCCTCGTACCGCACCATGCTCCTTGCAGGCCTGCCCAGCATCTTGGCGACCGTTGCGGCGCAGAGGCACAGCTGCTTGCCGGTGTAGTTGGCGATGAAGCCCAGCACGAGCAGCACCAGCACGCCTGCAAAGCCCGACTTGGACAGGGCCAGAGGCACGCTTAGCAGCCCCACGCCCATCACCACATTCAGGACGCTGCATCACAGACCTGTATTCGAACTGTGCCGGGCCAGGGTCTGTGTTTCGTCTTTGTGGTGTACTGTGCACATGATAGTAGTGCACAGGAGGTGGTAGGAGCATGCATGCATGAGTACTTACATACATGCATGCACTACATGTGCATGCCTGCTAGCCGGGGCCAAGGTCGGGCAGCGCCGGTCTGCTATATACAGCAGATGCTTGGGGGTGTCGAGGCTTGGTATGTTATATATTACCAACAGACATCAGGGATTTCTTGTAACAACCTACCACAACTCTGCCCTCCAATTCGAGGGTGCCGCGGCGACATGATTCAAATAGATGAAGAAGTTACATGCCGCAGGCGGGCCTCGAACTCATGTCTCTCGGCACAATCCCCAATCCCTGTGGGCGAGCCACTGTTAGGTTCGGTGCTCATACCAAAAGTGCCCGATCGGTTATGATCGTATTCTACCCCTAGGAGCGATGATGTCACTGATATAGTAGATTCGCCTACAATCGTAACAGTCTGGCGCAAGCTGCAACTGCCAGGTCAGACGAACAGATGAATAAACAAGCATGCTGTGTTTGTGCTGCTTCGAAGCCAGGTGCATCAAACCCGGGTGCACCATAGGCGACACAGGGGCCCACCTGAACACTGCTTGGGAGAAGCTGGCCCCCTTGGGCTCTTCCAGGGGCACCGACGCATCAGAGCCGAGGCTGCCGGCTGCATACCGCAACAAGAAGTCAGAGCAAGCAGATTGTAGATGTGCTCACGGGACTGCTGTAGCAGAGTACTGTCTGGGTCGAAACTAAGAGCTGCAGCTGTTGCAGAGTCTGGTGTGTGTACTGCGAGGAGGTTTGTACTGTGTCAGCCCAGGGAAAGCCCTTGATTCAACTCCAGGTTGGCTGAGAATCCAGTCTGCAGAGCTGCGCAACAATCTGGCTCTACTGTTACCGAAAAGCATGTCTGCGTTTTCCAGGCCACTACGGAGTAGCATGCTGGTTGAGGCGCTACAACACTGCAATGCAGAAAGGATGGACACAGAACGACATGTATCAGAGCTGATACCTGAGCGGCGTTTATACACAGAGACGCAGGCAAGACAGTAGTTGCTGCTGGTTTGCAAACAAGAGTTGGGCGAATAAAATTTGCGGTAGCCAAAAATGCTACAACTTCATGATGCCCACAGGTACCTGCAACGAAGACACTGTGCGGTCAAATACCTTGGGCCCCAGCTTTGAGTTTGAACTGATGGTGGCTGCTAGGAGACTTGTCTACTCTTGCACTCAAACTCAGTGGCTCGGACGGCTCAGCCCTGGTGCCCCTCCATGAGCATGCCAAGGAACGCAAATCTGACCTCTGACAATAGGATACCAAATGATTGCGGCGGAGAAGATGCAGACGATGTGGGTTGCTGCTTGCGTGGATGGCGACCATCGTGTGCGCTGGGTGACCGAGTGATGCTTCTGCAACCTCAAGTTATGAGACACCTCCAGTACCTAAATGATGTACGAATATATAAATGTGGGATAAAATGCACGTTTAGCACCGGCTGGAGCAAGCAGTGCGGGCTAATATACTGCTCTGGCATACATCGCAGCAGCCCAAAACGGAGTGTGAAGAACTCCGCAGGCCTAATTCGTCTGTATGTCCGACACTTCATGCCTCAGCAAACTTCAAGACCTTAGTTGAGCGCACTGTTGTGACTTGTCACGTGAGCCAGCCTCAATTCCCACCTACCCGCGCCGACACATGTATGTTGATGAATTGCTGATTGCCGTGAAAACCCACAGCGTGCCAAGCCTAGTTGGATTGAAACAGCTGCTATGATATTGACAAATGTCTGCCACGGTCTTGTGGCGGCCGATACAAAAGACCACATCCACTCGACCCACTGTGTCAATGATGCGCTGCATACCCGTTCCACTAAGTGCTTGATTCCTATACTCTCAGGCACGTCATATTGCTGGTTTCTGTGATGCTTGTCACTGCCACTGGGGCTTCCACTGCTGTTTGACGTCTTGCATGCCAGTGGCTGAACTTGCAAGCTGGCCACAGAACCATCGCTGTTAGATATCATGTCGTTGCATGTCACCTCCCTGAAATCCGAGTCCCCCGCAAGCCATGATGATCACCAGGTGCTAAGGCCTGGGGCAGCCTCTCCCACCACTGCTGACGGCATCGGCTCCTCATGGACCTCAACCACAACCACAGCTGTTGTTGCCTCTCCCCTCTAAGCTGTCAAAATAAACAAAACCACCATGATCACCATAATTCTGCAACATGCAACCCTGTGCAGTGAAGCACACCACGTGTAGATGTCCAGGCTGCCTGTTCTTCCCTGTCCCGCCTTGGGGTTGATGAGGCCAAAGATCTTCCTGGTTATGGCGTGTTCCCCCTTTGAATAAATTCTTTTCTCTCCCTCTTTGACGCCGCTTTGCTGATCGGTGCTTATCCTCACTGGCTGGTTCTGCACTGCATCTATATGTTGCGGCCTTGGACAGGTCACATCTCGTAGATGTTGCCTCCCTTTCTTGCTCTGACGAGATTTTCATCCCAGGTTCGTGGGCCTCTCCAATGGATCTGCTAAATGAATGAATAAATGAATGCTCATTAGCCCTGTTCAGTACTGAACAGTTTTATACGACTCCTCCTCCGCCGAAAGAAGTGATAAGGGCATCTTTGCTTGCTTCATTTATGCACATCAAGAATCCATGTAGCCGGGGGAATTCGAAGATATGCTGATTTCCACTTCAATTGACCAGAAAAGTTGGCCAAAAGGTGAGACAGCCACTGTGATAGAAATCTACTTCTATCAGATATTGCCTTTCTTCCTTGCCCTAGATTCCATGGCTCAAGGCTCCCTGTGGTCCTTTGGAGTGAGGCTAGAAGGAGCAGATCCGATCAATGTTCGGTTAACAGTGGCTATCCAAAACTCCAGCGGTGTTTTGTCGTCTCTATGATGTAGCGGCTACTGTTTAGGCCCTCACTAGGCCGGAGCGAGATGCGGGATCCCTAGCGCTGTAGAATGCGGCGTTCTCTCGCTCTCGGCACATCTGTCGCCTGGTTTCCTGGCAGTATTGCAGTACATGCCCGTCTCACTGCATATATCAGAAGATATGGTATGTTTCCCGTCAAGAATTAACGTGTCTTCGTTTATTGTGCCTCAGTACACCGTTGCAACGCAGCCTCATCCTTCAACGTTTTATGTGAAGGTACAACCAAAGAGTTCCCGACTACATATACTGGACGCTACTTACATTGTGGAAGTAGTGTCCCAAAGGCCTCGTTGGGTGTGCTGAGTTGGCTGTGCAACGTGAGGCATGTTTCAAGGCCAGCTGTCCCAAACATAATCCACAATCCAGCAACTAAGCTTCCAGCCGGCTGCAGTCAGAAGCACACGAGTTCAAAGTTCCTTCCGATCAACATCCACCACCGCAGTAACCACGCCAAGGTATCCCCAAGGGGAAGGCAACGGTGCATGGAGGTGAGTGACACGAAAGTCGCAGCGGAGAATGGAAGCAGAACACGACGTGAAACAGGACCTGCTGCAAAATATATGGAGCAAAAAGAAACAGTGGATACCAGCTTGGTGTCTTTAAGTGTTCAGGGGTCTTCCCAGAATCGACCATCTAGGCTGCTGCGCACATCCAGGTCCGAGCTTGAGCACATGGCACAGAGCAGCCGCACCGCGGAGGGTCCGGCTGTAACTCCTGATAAGGAGCTGTCCAGTCAGTCATGCAAGACTTCTAGTGCTCCCAAGGCTTCCAAGGCTACCAAGGCTTCTGATGCTTCGAATACTGAATCGAAGCCCCAGGTGGCAATCGGACACTCACACAGGGCCAAGCGCCAGCGCGAGCTACAGCATGGCGCTGGCAAGCCAAAGAAGAGGCAGGCACCAGCGCTCAGGAGCAGTGCCGCCGGCGAGCAGCCAGTGGGCGGGCTCGGCCACACATCTGCGCCATCCCTGCTGCCTGCATGGCTACAACGCTGCGTCGACTACCTGTGGGTGCCGGCCTGGCCTGCAGTGCCTGCAGGCCAGCTAACCGCTGCCACACCACCCGAGGAACTGCTGAACGCACAGATTGAGAATGCATGGCAGGATAAGGGGGCAGCGTACCTTGAGCACAGGCAACGGGTGCGTGCTGCAGCACAAGCACGCAAGAATGCGGGGGCGCAGGCGGGCCCTCTGAGGGGGCTGCACAGCGTCATGCGCGATGCGCGGGCCGCGGGTGCGCAGAGTGCAAGCCCTTACGCCAGCCAGTCGCTGCTGGATGCATGCGTCCAGGTTGTGGCGAGAGGAGGCATGGAGGACGGCAGCGTGCTGCAGGTGCGCCCTGTGCTACCACCATGCTTGCTTTGCCTCTGCGCCTGTTGCAGCTTGCTTGCATGTGCATAGGGGCCTGCCGCTTGTTGCCCAGGATCTGAAACCCTTACACCCATCACATGCCTGGGTGCATGTGGGGCAGTGCTGTTGATCGAACCCCCCTTTTTTCTGTTCCTCTTGATGCTCCTTGCGCGTGATGTCCAGGTGGTGCGGGACGCAGCAGCGCTGGCAGCAACGTATCGGCAACAAAAGCCTTCCAACGAGCGGGACGCAGCACTCAGCAAGCTGCAGATCTTGATGACGCGAGCCTCGTGTATTAGCCTGCAGGGTAAGCTGTCCCACTCCAAGGCAGCCGCAGCATGTGCTCCCCTGGCAGTGCCGTCGCGCGACCTGCGGCACTGCGTGGCGCTCTCGTTCGCCCTCGCACAGGCTGGCACCACCTCCGCAGAGTTCGTGCAAGGAGTCACCAAGATTATGCATAGGGAACTGCAGCAGCTCGCCGCCACACCAAACACCACGGTCAGCTTGGCGACAGCCACAAGAGTGATGCAGGCGCTCGCCCACTCAGGCTCCCCATGCCGCGCCGCGCTGGCCTCCCGCCGCCTCACCGCCGCCATGTGCAGCGCGTCCATCCCCTCAGCGTTGTACGCGCTTAGGCAGCAACACAGAGACGATCTTCCAGTTCTGACAGTCTGGGACTGGTCTCGGTTCTACATCCCGCATCTTGGCCTTCTGCGGGGCGCAATCGCAGCTCTGAAGGCGCCCGCGCCGCTGTTGCACATGCAGGGCCTGCATGTGCAGCGAAAGTCTGATGCGCAGTTCTCTCAGTTCTGCGCCCCAATCCCCATTCATGCTGTGTGGCCTTCAGACAAGGCCCCCGCCGGCAGCATCCCGTGGCGCACGCATGCGGCATGGGGCCAGCGGGAACCTGTGGACACACTTGTGCTGCTGCTGCACTCGTTCCTTGTTGCCCACCTGCGCCAGACTGGCCTCAGGAAAGATGCACTGTGGCTGGATGCAAACGCGTTCACCTCGAAGTACCGGGCCACGTTTGATGCTGCGGATGGGCGCGCTGTGCGCAGCATCTACTCAGCCCTGCATGCCATCTGCAACAGAAAGCAGGACGGCGTGACCACTCAGTTTCCAGAGAAGCTGGCGCTTGCCGACAGCATATGCCGGTCAGTCGGCCTTGTCCCCGATCCCGGCACTCGCGCCCCCTCTTGGAGTGGCCTCCTGGTCAGCACCGGCACATTGCAGATGGTGAAGAAGCATGCCGTCAAGAACGGAGACCTCCCGGACCTCATTAAGCTGCTGCGCCGCATCAGCGTTGACCAGCCGCCGCTCCGCGAGCGCCTCTTCTCCAGTGTGCATGTGGCGCATGCAGTAGGGTGCGATGCGGATACGCAGGGCATGTTGTCCGCGGCGCGCAAGCAGCTGCTGCAGGATATTGCGGAGGGCAGTGCGGACGAGGCAGTGTGCCGGTGGCTCGCTGTGCACCTGAAGGGCCAGCCCGCCCACCTCAGCCGCCTGCTGCTGCGCTCGGCTGTGCTGGAGGACACCGCCCACATATGCACGTGGCTCAAGAAGCTTCCTGACTCCGTCATCAGCATCCCCACATGTTACGATCAGGTCGAAATCAGGCCGTACCGTGGCGTGCTTGATGCCGCAGTTCGGAGCCTACCGCAGGATGCTGGTAACCAGCGTGTGGCGCAGGCGCTGCATGATGCGGTGGTGGCGTCGGCCGGGAACGAGTTTCTGGAGCTGGTTTCCTGCGTGCACCAGATCGCGATGCTTGCAATGGTGCTGCAGCCGCTGCAGGCTCTGGAGGGGGACCCTGTGCACGCTCATGCGTGCGTGGAAGAGCTGCGCCGATCAAAGCCTTTGGTGGCTATAATGAGCTCTGTCCGAAAGAGCGGTGACGGCCTCGAAGCCCTGCAGGAGCTGGCGCAGTCGCTGGCGCAGCGGGTGCGCTTGCCGCACTCTGCATACTGTGGCATGCAGAGCATCCTGCACGGCGCTGCAGGAGGGCGCCGCCATGCACAGGGGCACCGTCTGACTCACGCAGAAGAGGTGCTGCATGCCAGCGATCCTCTCCAGGGCGAAAGTACTGTGTGGGAGCTGCTGCAGAGGAGCGGCAGGGGGGGGCATGTGCGGGGGTGCCGTGTGACTGCGGAGGTGGCGGCGCAGTGCCCCCCGGGTCCGCGTGCACCTCCCCATCGCCAGCCCCTCCCTGTGGAGCTTCAGCAGCAGCCTGAGAGCACGAGGGGGCAGGGCCGGCCGTCGGAAATGCAGGTGAGCGCCACCACCCCCCCCCCCCCCCCGCCTCCCCTGCATGCCCTGCTGTGACCTAGAATATGGTCCGTGCATGCCATCTGGCTTGTATGTGCCGTGACTGCTTGTGCCCGCGCCTAGTGCCGTGCAGAGCGCAAGGCCCAGGCAGCAGTGTTGTGCAGAAGAGGGTCCATGCAGCGCTCCAGAAGCTGCGCTATCCGGTGCTGAGCGAGCGGCGCCTGCCGGGCCTGCCCATGTGCGTCGACGTGCTGACACGTGGCGTGGACAAGGCCGGCGCGGAGCACCACGTGGTGCTGGAGGTCGACGGCCCCACTCACTTCCTGCACAGCCCCACCACCAACCCCGAGCTGAGCCCTGTAGACGAGTTGAAGGCCGCAGCTCTGATGCTGCATGGAGTGTCGGTGCGCCCCTGGCCACCCCCTGTGGGAGCTGTGGCGCCCGCTGCAGAGCTGATTTCGGTTGCGTCGGTGGCAGGTGCTGTGCGTCCAGAGTGTGAGCGGGCAGTGGGCGCTTGCGGCTGCCTGCTGTGCGCGCAATGGATGAATGTGTGTGTAACAGGGCTTTCTGTGCAGACCATTCGAGTTTCTTATCGAGACTGGGATCGGATAGGCGTGTCTGGCAGGGGCCTGCTGCATGCGGACCTCCAGATCTCATGGCTGGAGAAGGAGCTGCGCGCACGCGGCATCGTGGGGCCTCCTGCGGGCACACGGCAAGGCCAAGTGATGCCGGTCGATGCAACGGAGAACGATGGCAGTGCCTTGTAGAACTTTCAGATTGCAGGTGGTTTTTTAGAGTCGGTGCAGAGTTCCGGCAGATGTGTTGTCTGCCCAAATTGTGTGTGTAAGCTACCGGGCAGCCGCTCTCAGCTGCGGTGCAGGGCCAACCCGTGATCAGCCTGCCTGTGATGCACTCCAAGCCTCCCGCACGCCAGCGTGAGTGATGTGGTTGCACACTGTTGCTTGCCATTGCCCACACACGAATACACAGAATGTCTGATGAAATTTACACACGTGTTACAACACCCGATATAGTACGCAAAGATAACATGCATCAGGCGTCACCCAGTCATTGCCTGTCAGTCGGTCGGCAAGGCTTCTCGCTACACTACCCCTGCGGGTCACTGGTGCTGCAGGCAGGGCATGCTCGCATCGCAACTGCCACAGCGCAGCTCTGCCTGAACCAGCACCGTTATCACCACTGTGAATTATTACGGCCTTGCACCTGGCGTACCCTTGCGCCTCTACCTCTGGAACATCTTCTCGAGCTGGTTGCGCTTCCTCCTGGCAGCGCTGGGCATGGGCGGCAGCCGCAGCCACGAGGCGGTGACCGTGTCATCCCCACTGCCCGCCCGCCCGCGAAACACATGCCGCCTGCCGCCCGCCACAGGCGACGCAGCAGACTGGTACGTGCTGTCCGAGTCCGGCGGAGTGCTGCCGCTCTGCTCCCCGCTGTCCTCATCCCGTGCCACAACCTGCGTTTTAACGCCGCCCATGTGGCCAGAGGTGGCGATGGCAGGCGCCTCCACCTGCTGCCACGACATCACATTCTTCACAGCGCGGCCGCCCTCCCCTACATCCTCCAGGCTCCCCACATCCTCTGGGCTCCCCACATCAGGCTGCGCTGTGCAGGGCTCAGCCTCCTGGCTCAGACACTGCCCCTGGTCCGCGCTTTCTACCCCTGCCCCCCTAGGAGATCCACCAGCTGCACCGGCGGTGTGGTCGCTGCTTGCTGGCGCAGCCTGTGGGGTGGCCGCCTCAGGCTGCGTGTCTGTGTCCCCCACAGACACTGAAGCACCCCTGGCCACAGCACGCTGCTTCCAGGCGCCGGCAAACGACAGCTCAGCAGCAGTGCTGGAGCCATGGAGGGCCCGCTCAGAGTCGCCCTGCCCCTGCTCCACAGCAATGCCAGCGGCGTGTGGGAGGCCTGCAGGAGCGGCATCAAACTGCCCAGCGATGGCCTTACTAGTCTCCATGGCGTCCTCCATGGTGGTCTGCGCGTCCGCCATCTGCAGCTGCAGCCGGCTGAGCTCATTCGTGAGGGCGTCCCGCTCCTCGATCTCTGCAGCAAGAGGGCTGTCGAGAGAGCTGGCAGCACAGGAGCGCGCGTCCTGCCTGGGGGTCGCGGCCCCCTGTAGCCGCAGAGTGTCGATGAGCGCATCCTTCTCCGCTATCCGCTCTTGCATTGTGTTGATTTTACTCAACAGCTTGCCCTGATACTTGCACATCTCTTCGAATCTGCAGCAGCGCGCATGAATGAGTGAAAACGGCTACAGCGCAACGCGCCAGAGCGTGAGGATGCATGCATGCGCACAGGAGTGGCAAGTCCTGTGAATGAGTTGTAACTATGTTATGGTGCGGTATCAACAGCATCGTGGCAGCCGCGTTGGAAGTTGAAATGGCCCAGTGAAACTAGCAGGCATGCCGCCTCTCCCAGCCAGCAGGTGCGCACTTGGCCTCCACCGCCTGCAGCACCTGCAGTGCTGCCTTGCGGTCTGCATCACCCGAGGAGGCGGCAGGGGCGACGTCTGTGGTTTCAGGTGACCGCGGAGAGCGCTGTGTGGCCTTCTTTGCACTCGTAGGGGCACTGCCAAGAGAGGATGGCTGCACGAGGCCCACACAAGCACCTCCATCAGCTGAGGCTGGCCTCGTCATTGAAGCTGGCGCAGACCCAGTTTTCATATACTGTTGGGTTGGAACGTTCCAGGGCTGTGTCGGGGGGAGGGGAGGGGCCCCAGCCATGCCTGGGGCAAGGGGGGGTACAGGGGGGGTAGCTCCGGGAAGCGCAGCCCTCTGCATCACACTTGCAGGCTTCAGCAACACCTTGCAGTACGGTTGATGATTCAAAGGGTAGCTTTCAAGAGCCCCTAGGAATGGTTTGTGGTAGCACGTGCTGTGACGGGGTTGGACAATGCAGAGAGTCGCACACCTCTGTACCCATTGAAGGCACATGCTGCTGGTGACCCCAAGTCATCATGTTACTCTGATCGCCGGCGTAGCGCTGCTGCTGCTGTTGGGACATCATATGCATCATCATCATGTTGCTCTGCATCATCATGCTCTGCTGCATCATGGCCATCTGAGACTTTGCCAGCTTGCTGCCACTTGACGGGCGACCAGACATCTTTTGCAACCTCATTGCCTCTTTCTGTTTAAATTGTGCGGAGAACTCAGCGCCTTTGCTGGAAACATGAGAAGAGGCAGAATGCGAGCGCTGCAGCTGTGGAGTGCCAACAGAAACTGGCTGCATCGGGTAGGACGCTGTCACGGGCACTACGTATTGTGCACTAGCTGGTTGGTTGATAGCGGCTGGATGGTTGATAGCGTAAGCCGCATTCTGCGGAGGAGGTGATGTCTGTGGTTCGCGGGTCATCTTCCAGCTTTCTGCATAAGCGCCACTTGCTCGAGGTCGCCGCGGATATCAAAATCACACATAATCCCACTCACCGTGCACCAACATCTCGCTGCGCACCTCGGGATGAGAACACGCTCAACCGAAGTGCGTGCGATCACGGATCTCTCCGGACACCCCCATTCCTCATGTTGAATATGTGTGTCTCAGACGTGCAATTTAAACTTTACTATATCTAAGAACGTGTTTAACAATTTGAGACTGTCCGCGGGCGACAACAAGCTGCTTGCAGCCAAAGTGATTCGGCACCACTCACCTTGTGAACATTCACGCCCTTCCCCACGTCAACAGGGACGATTCTGTTCAAGGATGCAGTCAATGGTCATCAATACTGGTACCCAGTTTTCTAGTCCAATAACTAGTAGTCTAATAATAACTAGTCGAATAATCTCGCAGGTCGAATGAAGCAGACGACATGTTCACAAGCCAGTCACAGGGCGGTTTCAATCGGGCGGGAGTATGTGGAGTCATTCTTAGGTCAACGGCATGTGTGCTGGATCGATGCGAACAGACAACGCCCAAATGCCGAAGCTGGTGCCGCGCGAATACATGACGCAGAAATGCATCTTGCGGTCGCAGCCGGCCTCTCCGGAGGAAGCAGGTGGTGCAATTTTGTCGACGACGTCGTGCTGAAGGCATCGGCGTTCACCGCGCAAACTGCAATAAAATCTTCTTGGATTGACGTTCCGAAAGCTATTGTTAGGAGGTATGATCTGTCATTCTGGTTACAAGTGCACACATGATGTATACATCACAAAATTTGCGAATGCTGCGAACGAATTAATCAAACGAATAACAAAAAGTAACAGACAGTTGCAAGTCTGTTCATTGTAGCTGTGATTCAAAGCGGTCGCGCGCATGATACGTGAGTGGCTATCCAGCTGCATGTTCCGGTGTCCAGCATTAATCAGGCCAGTTCTCCACAAATGCGTCATATGCAGTCTCAGACCGCCGTTGCGGCACTCAGGTTTTCACAGACCCCTGCGGCGTTGATCAAGCTGTTGCTCAGTGGTCTGTTTCATTAATATTGTGTCGCGTTGGCGTCTAAAGCCCGTTCGAACAGCGTGCCATTCGTTGGCGATGCCCCCCTTGAACATTTGATACATTGAACCGCTCAAGCAGCCCCTGGGGCTACAACGTCGAGTCTACGTTCCCAGTGATGCACACAGTGACAGGTTTAACTTGTATCCCGGGATAGGCGAATAGGCCTGATCCGCGATCCTAACCCGTTTTGACTGTGACAGCGCTGCTTCCAACTCTTTGCTTGTGTATGCGTATGGTATGGGGTCAAGTCTCTACTCAGGGGTGAGGGAATTGTTGCTATACAGATACTACACACTTCTCACCGGGTATGCCTCGATGAATGCCGGACGCACTTCCCTCGAGTGCTTCCCCGTACCGGGCTTTCGACCACACGCTGTCGCTACCAGCTGACAAATACGTCGGTGTAAGCAAGCTGGCGATGCTTCTGTTTTGCTTACACTGCCGCGTCGGCCGCGGGTCCTATCACAAATTTGTAGAGTGGGCACGCCATTTGAGAGCATCCGACAGACCTCTTGCAATCATCAGGCACATAAAATGTATAGTTAAATGCTGTACCGCAATCAGCAGCCAGTCGGACACAGGCCCGCACATGGCCTGTATGCGTGTTTCAACGCATAGATGTATGTCCTTGCAAAATCACGACCCAGAACTGCCACGTCGCATTGACCTCACGAATTTAAACACCTTTTTGAAACGCTTGCGTCGTTCGGTTTACGGATAGCAGAGTGCTCGGCTTTGGTGCTGGGTTGGGAACGTGCAGTTACAACTGTAAGCTCTGGTGAACCTACGCAAGCAGACTGCGGCACAGTCACACCAACCATTGACAGCATATACCATCGTCTCATCTGCCATACTACAGAAGTCTACATGACCGGAACCCAAGTTCTGCGAGCACACCCCAGTTGGCAGCGCAAATAATACAACCCTAGGCTTTCGGGAAGTTGGGATTATGGGAGGCGCTCTGCCCAGGGTAGTACCCAGGCGGGTACATTGGGGCAGAAGGTTCGGGGGGCGGTTGAACGGGGGGATACCGCACCACTGGAGGATCAGTCGGCAGCGGCGGGGCAGAGGGCTGTGGAGAAGAGGGGCCGGCAAGCACCGGGGCATTTGCGGGGGGGTATGCTGACGTGGGGCGCAAGTACGTGGGAATATTGGAGGACTCTTGCAGTCTGGCGAGGAACGGCGAAGCGTAGTATCCTGGGCGCTGGAGGTGGGACAGGTTGCCACCGGAGGCCCCGTACAAGGGTGATGCGATGGTCGGCCGCTTGGCATGCGTGGTGGGCACAACGGGCGCCATGGAGGGCCCCGTGAGGCTGTCGTCATAGTCCGCCTGTGGGAATGCCGGGTTACGAACAAGGCTGTCTCGCCGAACCTTGATGGACTTTTTGATTTCCTTGATGTTTGGAGGGTCCTTGGTGGCGTTCGGGGCGCTGTAGCGCGCCTGCTGGCCTCGGAGGCGCGCCTCGTGGTTTGGGCCAGACGCAGATATGGCAAACTTGTCCGTCACAAGCTTTGCCCACTGCGCAGACAAGTGCTCGCTGGGAAGCATAGGGTAGTAGAACTTGGGCCGCAGGATCTTGCTGTCGTCCAGCACGCGGATGTCGTCGATGGCCTTCTGCCTGCGGCTGCCCAGCACAAACCCAGACGAGTGGTTGGTGGAGGTACCGGGCATACCCAGGCCCCACAGCGCATCGAAGCTGTACCTGTCTGAGCCATCGGGCTCGACGTTTTTGTTTCGGGTGCTTGCGAAAAGGAAGTCGACAGGGGTCAGGAACGCAATCCCCCAGAGGATGACTCCCAGGGAGAAGGCAGCGATGACCTGAGTGTTGCCGTCGTCAGCAAAGTATATGAAATATATTATGAGCATCTGGACAAGGGGCAGGGCATCAAGAATGATGGTGTTGACCACGTTGAGCGCCTCCACATCGAAAGAGGGGGGCTTGCGGCAGCGGTGGAGGGCCAGGAACTGGTCTGCACAGTAGCTGATGAGAATCCCAAAGACACTCAAAATGGGCGATACTGGCAGTGCTGGGGCCCACAGGACGCCCAAAGCCACTGTCTTGATCGCATTGGAGAAGCGCAGGGGGACGTTGAAGTCCCGAGGCTGGATGGCAGCGTTGAGGTAGTCTTGTGTGCGTGCGAAGCGTGACAGCACGTGGTACGAGAACATGGGGGTGTCCACCACTGCTAGTAGGTCAGGAACGAAGGCGTTGGTGAGCTGGATGTAGAAGGCCCCCTCTGCGATGCCTCCGGACGTGAACCTGCAGCGCAGCCTGCCGTTGGGTGCGTCCACAACAGAGTGGCACACATCAGCGCCAGGAGGGCTGCATGCTCTTGCCACTGGGTAGAGCAAGCAGAGGCAGTGCGGGGCTGCTGCAGGGCGCTGCTGCGCGGCGAGCAGGGTCAGTGCAGCAGCAGAACACTTGCTGGCATGCAACAAAACGAAGCGTACAGTTGGGTACACCCTGAAAGAGTAAGTACTGGTGGAAGAAATAACATCGGAAAGAGAGGCTGGGTGCTGCAGGGCACGTGCTCGCAGGCGCGGCATCCTGTGTGGGGCGCACCAGCTCTGAGGGTTGGCTGCAATTGAGTAAGCCATGATGGGCACCGCGAAAGAGTTCAAGAAGTAGAAGACGGTGAGCTTGAATACCATCACAGTGAGGTAGCTGGTGGTGGTCTGATGGCGCTCATACGTGGCCAGGGAGCCAACCACCGGCAACACAACAATGTTCAGCCCTGTCACAATTAGGCCTTGCAGCAACGCGAACCGCCATAGGCTCAGAGAGCTCAGAGACGATGCCAAGGTCTGAAAGCCATCGTCAAGCTGCAGCACGGTGACCCTGTTGGCAGCAGAGGCGGTGCTTGTTGGCAACTAGCATGGAAGCAAGCCCCTCTGGCACAACGCTGTAGTTCAGGAAGCAGCACGCAGCAAACTCTGGCGGGTGCGAAATAAATCAAACGTGTGCCGTGCACGTGCATGAGGGTGGGTGTCAGGAGCACACCGAGTTTTCGTTAAGAGCGCCGGCAGAGTCATCAACAGCGCCACGACCACCGAGCCGCCGCTCGCGCTCATCCTCTGCTGCAAACGTTATCCACAGCTGCAGTGCGCAGGACACGCCAATGAGCGCCAAGTACGCCACCCATGAGGCTGCGCGCCGTAGCCATATGAACGGGAACCGTGAGACAGTGTTCTCCCACCTGCAGTGGCAGCTGTCCACATTCAAAGCAGCAGCGGCACAACACACAGCACCAGTTCCACCAGGTGATCGAAAATCGTGCTGAATGTGTCACCGGTGCATGCTGTGTCATGGACATGATATAAGAATCGTGGAATAACATAGTTGGTTGTGTTGCAAGTACAGCTGTGCGTGTCAACCCTTGGCATGCGTGTGTTACGACGACTGCTGCGGATCACGGCACACCACAGAAGTGAGCCTGAGCAGGTGGCAGATCCTGGCAGCCGCACCAAATCTCGTCTGGCTCCGGAGCGCGCTGCACGCGGATGAAGTGGCCTGGGGGGCGTGTGAAGCAGGTGGACTCCGCAGCATGCTGGCCCTCGCCATTGATAGGTAGGCCGCTGTTGTCTTGCACCTGAAATCGTGGAGCACCAGAGAACCAGCCCCCTGCATCCTCACCGTCTATCGTTCAGATGCATGTGCATGTTCAAGCTGTTGGTTCGGCTCGCAGATGGAGTACCAGACTTGCTGCCCCTCTCTCCTGGCTGTGTTGTGGCCAGCAGGCACGCACACGCCGATAACAATGGCGTGTTACTAACAAGTTGCTGGACCAAGGCTTGGAAGCGCAAGCAGGCAGGGGGTTTGTTGCAGGACACACACAGCAAGACATCACGGCTTGCAACGGATCTTGGTTGTGCCGATGGGCTGATCAAAGGAGCCAAGCAGGGCACAAGGCAGCAGCATGCTGAGTGGGGGAAGAGCACCAAAGAGCACGTCAAACTGCCGGTGCAAGGCTGGAGTCAGAAGCAGATCAGCGAATGTGTTGCTGCGCATGTGGTCCTCCGTCATGTTGCGCTTGTGCCTGCTGTACTTGAACACAACGACTGCGTTTCCTGTGGGCTTGTACTCCTCCAAGTCCCTCTCTTGCTGATCCTTCAACTTCAGCTTGAGGTCTTCAATGCTGGCCTGCATGTCACTGGGCAGCCTCCCACCAGCACTGTCAGGCACCAGCGGTGCGTCAAGTCCAGGCACACACGACCAACGAAGCGGCCACTGGTGCACAGTTGCGCAGCCTTGAGCATCGCTGACCTTGCAACAGCTTCACGCGAGCTGCCATGCTGTGCTGTGACCTGCTATGCTGTGACTCAAGCAGGACATCACCCGCACTGAGTGCACAGGCAGTGTATTCCAGCGACCCATAAAGAGCGCCTATTGTACGGATGGCAGACGGTCCCACACATCTTCAGTGACACTTTGCTTGAATTCTAGTTACAGAACAGTACTGAGTTGGGCAGCACCTCGAGCTTCTTAGTGGCATCCTCTACACCAGAGAACAGGCCGCAGATGTAGCGTTTGTACAGCATGTCCCACAAGCCATCAGTAGCATAAGCCAGCGCCTTGGTTTCAGCAAGGTGCCTCTCAGCGTCCTCCAGCTGGTTGTTAAGATTGAGCACGTTGCCCATCCGTCTGATGTGGAATGCAGCAACCACCTCGCCGTAGTGCTCTGCGAACTTGCGCAGCTCATCATCACTCTCTGCCTTGCTCGGCAGGTTGGACATCCAGACAGAAAAGTCAGCAGAGGTGACGTTTTTAAGATTGTAATCTGCAGCTGCTCTGTTCTGCATCCTTTTCAGAAGACGCATCCAAATGGCCCAGACGAGTGTTCCTATAATGCACCACAGCCACGCCTGCCACAACGGGGTGTCCCCGAGCTCATACATGTTCAGCTCCAGATCACAGCAGTTGCAGCACCTGATCCTGTCACTCCGGGCTGCAAGCATCCTTGCAATCACGAGGGCTGAACAGAAAGCATCTACTGCACGGCACGGTGAAGCAGGACGTACTCACAACGCTCTCTTCTAACGTTGGCGCTGCACACGATGTGGAGCAAGGTGTGCGGCTGGCACAACTAGAGTCCGCCACCAGAGAGCTGCCTTCTAGTTCGCACAATCCAAGAGAGGACAGCGATGTGGAAGATGTGGACGGGTACAGGCATTGTGCAGCACAGTCAGAGGCGCTCGCGAAGGACTGCGCCATGTCGTCCCTCCTCCCACACCAGTTCCCCAGAGAAGTCTCCAGGATTGCACCGCCAACCTGTATGCATGCTCAAGTGAGGCTGGCATGGCAACAGCTGCCTGTGCAGCACCACCAGCTTGCGTGGCTAGTTTGCAACTGAAAGAGATTGACTGCCCGCACAGAAGCGGGGGCGGTGCGCACCTCGTAGGTGCGGCTGCAGTCTTGCGGCTGCGCACCAGCATCGATCAACCTGTACTTCTCCCTGAACCCGCCTGCTGAGTTATTTGCTATTAACGGCCCAATCCCTACCAATGACATCAGCACGGAGATGATGAGGAGGTAGTTCATTGTCTTGAAGTACAGCCCCAACCCTGAAGACTGAGTCTGAATAGCATCTGGGCTTTCAAACAACCGCCATTTCTTTCGCTTCCCCGCCTCTGCACCATCTCCTTCCTCTTCATTCTTGAACAACAGCGCTTCTCGACGCTCGCGAGCTTCGTCCCTGGACAGAGCACACCACTGTTGCAGGCTCCATTCATTGCAATCAAGAACGTGATGTTAGCATCAACTCCGGCAATCCAATGTAGCACATGCGATATTGTTGGCGAGAAACCAAGACCGACTCAGCAAATTGAGGTCTGCTACAGGCAAGCAGTCTTACTTTGCAGCAAGCACAGGGAAGGAGCCAGTGTGTTGGTGAGGTATCCAGCATTCAAAAGCAGCAAGTATCATCATAGTTTGTCTGGCTCTGAGTGAGCAGACCGAGAGGAGTTTCAACACGGACGGCAAGAGCAATGCGCGAAGTAATGCAGTGTCTTGGCAACAGGTATCGCTGTATGTGGAATGTGGTTGGCCACAAGCAGTCGCATCCACGTCCTACTGGTGGATGCACCATTGATCTACATACATGTAGGCATACTGTGCACAGAGCAGACAGGGGCTTGTTGTCACCCCATTCGTACATAGTGTGTCGTACCATGACGGTTTTGGTGTTGACATTTCCTTCACCTATGTTTAAGGTCGTGGATCGATACTGCGGCCAGCTCGACACACGTCAGATAGTGGAACTTGTGCTATCCACTATCAGAGCTGGAGTCCGTGAAGGCACAACGTTTGCTGAAGGCCGCATCCTCGTCATGGTCCAACCTCACAATCAACCGGTACCTGCCTACTCATTCCCTGCAGACTGATGTAACAACTAGGCTAAAGAAGATCGATCATAACGTCACATTTGCCGCAGTGTGGCATGAAACTGAGCATTTACGCAAATATGCACTGACAAGGCTTCTTTGCGCGTACATACGTGATAAGCTCGCGGGGATAGAGGGTGCATCACGTGAATACTTTACCCAGGTCATAATCTAACTGCAATATATACATTATTTGACTAAAGGGACTGCTGGCGTGTGAACTGTGGACATTGTTCGCATGCCGAATGAGTGTGTCATTCATCGACCTTACCATGGTGTCCACAGGCGCAACGCGCCGACAGCAGAGCCATGTTGAAGCGGTGAAAAACTAACGATCTGACGGGAAGCACGCCCCCGGGCTGAATAGAACGCGCGGGCTCGTCGTCTGGCTGCCAAGTAACGTTACTGTGTTGACGTGAAGTTTGATCGCAGCATGTACAGTCAAACCCGTTGTCCTCTCTCATAGCCCAGTCTTAAGCGTACCACGCACTTAGATAGCACAGCAGGCGAACGTGGGCGGATCAGGAACTCTTCTTGTCGTGTTCACCACGTGTTGATCCGAACAGGCTGTCAATCCCATATCATGAGCTCGACAGGGATGCAGCAACCACAGCAAGAAAAAGTCCAACTGGGGGTGCGTGTTTATTCAGCATGTGACGTTTTGTCTTCATCGATCTAACTGCATGGGACTTGAGGTGTGGTCAACACGCCAGCGACCAGCAAAACTGCATCATTATGCCAACACCGTTGCAACCTAGTACTACCTCTTCATGGACATGCAGACTACCATTATGGCGTCCACTTTCGAAGGGGGCGTTGTACTGGCAGCGGACACGAGGACAAGTTCAGGGGCATATGTGGCCAACAGGGCAGCTGCAAAAATAACACAGCTTGCCGAAAACGTCTTCGTTTGTCGCTCTGGATCAGCCAGCGACACGCAAGCTGTAGCAGCATATGTGCAGTACTACATAGCACAGCATGAGATTGAGCTCAACGACCAGACACCTGTTGCTGTAGCTGCAAATCTCGCGAGGCAGATCATGTACAACAACAAAGACAACCTTCTGGCTGGCATTATAGTGGCAGGCTGGGACAAGTGGCAGGGTGCACAAGTTTTCACTGTCCCAATGGGAGGTACCATGTTGAAGGTGTGCTGAGCTTGTCTGATTTTCTGTGTTTCACTCACATCCGGATCACAAACCAGCAAGCGATATCATGCGATGTCCTGGTAGCCTCTTCATCGCCTTTTTCATCAGTCAGCTAGCTGCAAGCCTTGCTTCAACCAAGAGCTTGAGTCCTGATGTTTTGCAAGAAACGTGTCGTGCGCATGTATCCATAAGACTGCAAAAGGTGGGGCTGCAGTGCAAGCCTGCATTTGTGAAATTCCTGGACTTTCACATCGGAACAAGCTGCAGTGCGTCAGTATGACGGGTCATGGCCAAAACTGTGACCCACACCTCCCCACAACAAATGTTGCTAACTTGCATGCAAACAGTGGCACTCAATGAGCACCTGTCGCGTGCTCTCAAATCAATGCCGTCAACAAGTGACATGAGGCTGTAGAAATGCTTCAGCCAGGGGTGGGATCTGCAGGAAAGCCAGCTTGATCAGTCTCCAGACAGATTCAGCGTTAATGCCAGTTCCATTGCGTCTTGATCTAGCTCCCTAATCGCTGACAAATGCAGATGAAAATGTGTTACATTATGTGTCTGATGATGAGTCCAGGGTAAAGCACTCAATGAATATTTCGGTTTGGTGCATCAGTCTGCGGCACGAGGCTGGGTAGCTTCACATGTTTCATCGTGCAGGTGCCGTTTGAGGTGGGTGGGTCAGGTTCTGCCTACATCGCAGGATTCTGTGAGAAGTACTGGGAAGCGGGCATGACCGAGGAACAGTGTGTGGACTTCTGCAAGCGAGCTGTTGCGCATGCGTTTGCACGGGATGGCTCTTCAGGTGGCAGTGTGCGTTACGTGGTAATCACTGAGCAAGGCGTACGTACAGAGTATGTACCACACAGTGAAACTTTGAAGTGCTTCGGTGAGGCTGGGGTGAAGGAGTTCGCCGGCTTCCCGGCTGTAGTTTAGGCATTATGCATAGAAGTGTAACGTTGAGCTGTGGGTTGCACACAACCGAAACATCCATAAAAAATAACTGTGGCTGCCTTCGCAGTGTGCTTTATTTCTTGCGAGATTCTGCATTCTCTTTCCAAACAGAGCCATCAGAGAAGTACTCCTTCTTCCACACTGGAACTTGTGCCTTGATCTCGTCTATCACCCAGTGGCAAGCTTCTATGGCGCTCTTCCTGTGCGCAGATGATACAGCAATGATAATGCTTGATTCTTGGACTAACACCGTGCCCAGCCTGTGAACAGCAGCTGCCTTGCAGAGGCCCCACCTGTCACATGCTTGCACACATATGTCCTGCACATCTTGCTAGTGATAGAGCCTTGACATGCATCGAAACACCTCAGGATGTAGCAATATGGACACACCCTCATACTTTCAACAGCCATTGGCTTGTAGCCTTCATATTCCAGCTTGATAACATTCTTGCCTTCGAAGTTGTTTCTGGTGGTGCCCACAAACACTGACGTCGCTCCCGCTTCTGGATCAGAGACTAGATTTGTGATCACGTCGACACTAAGGGGCTCGAATGCCAAGTCTATGAATGTCTGACCTGTGCTGTCCCACATTCAAAAACGTGTTAGCCTGAAGTTGTGCGCCTAAGTGTAAGAAATAACAGAGTCAGTGAGTCAACACGTCAATATGCGTCACCTCCGCCCATTGCTACATCAACTTCTGTGCCTTGTGTATAGCAGCATCAGCTGTTCATGCTGGCCAGGCGAACACGGCCACCTGCCGCGGGATGGCCCTTCGCCACTGGCATCTATGTTGGAGGGGTTGATCTACCCATTCAATGCCATGCTAAGATTAGCTCAGGGTCACGAGAGTTTCCTTGGCCATCACGGATTGCCCTTGTCCCAACGTGCGGTGGTGCTCTAACCTACAGGAACGCTCACTGGCGTTTCAGATGCTTCCCACACAGAGCCGCCCTCAAAATTGGCCACGTGTTGTCCATACTTCAGGCCTGCGTTGAATCTCCACACATCCTCCTGATATCAACGCTGTCAACAGCAGCGAGGCAGTGTGAGCCTGACAGCGCTGCAGCGCCAGCATGCCAGCCCGATACGTGCTGACAGACGCTGGACTCCAACTTGCTGACGGCTCAAATAAACCTGTCTCTGTTTTGCAACTGGACAGCATGAGCGCGCCACAGGCACTGGCCATGGGAACCAGTGGGCCATCGAGCCAGGACCGCCCATCTTTCGACCTGAGCGCTGTTGCAAGAGAGGTACAAGCTCTTGGAGCATTACATCTGGACAGAAAGCATGATGCAAATACTTTCAAGAGAAACCAATTGCAACAGCTTGGTATCAAGCTGCCTAAGAAGCCAAGGCTGAGTGCGCTTTCAAGCACAACATTGCAATGCATTGTGAAACAGTCCGGTGAGCATTAGCGGGCAGCGAGCAAGCTGGCATACAGGTGCTAGAATAGGAGTGCCGTCCCTGCAAAAGTCGAAACGTCGAGAAGAGAAGCAGGAACAGGAGCTGATAGACTCAGGCATGAAGACCGTGCGTGGGAGGGGAAAGCGAAAGGCAGCGTCTCAAAAGAGCCGGAAGGACAAGGGCTTGAACGAAGCTCAAGGGTACAAGGCAGGTTTGATGGTTGTCAAGCCCTCTGCCGTGAGATCGAATGGAGTTCAGAAGCAGGGTCAAAAACATAAGCTGGGAAAAGGCCGAGGGAAGAAGAAGAGCCGGTAGCTTCGAGCAAGGCAGTCATCGGCACAGTGCTTGTTGATTCACAGCGTTAAAGAACATGATTCGGAAGACTATAGATGTAGTAAAATAAAGATTGACTTGTTAGACGGTGATATGTCACTGATATTCCTAAAACTCCAGCTCTCCTACTCACCACATTCATCCCAGAGATGTGATTCATGTCGCATCAATCTTATGGTAAGAATCAGCTGGGTGTAGTAGGTCCGTGTCCAAGCATGACAAGACGATTTTCCCCTGCATCAGCATGTCGGTGCACAGGACAAACTGACACTACCCCACAATAAAAGAGTGAGCCTTCAGTATGCAGCCTGATATTTCAGGGTCAATCGAGGTGATGTATCGTGGGTACTGAAAGGCATCTGATCTACTTGAGACGAACACAAATCCCACCACAGGCCTATTCCCGCACTGAACCTGGGAGACCTACTGCTTGATGTTTCGTTCTTGCTTCACATTAGTTCTGGTTCCTCTCGTGAGGAGGTGGCAAGGTGGAAAGTATGCATTTTGTGACGAATGCTATCCCACTGCAACGCACTGATAGATAGTATTCATGACTGTCCGCTATGGATGTGCATCCAACATCCTCAGGTGCTCGCTCCGTTCATTTTTCAGGGGCTTTAGGCTCTGGGTTTGCAGCATCCCAGAAGCAGTCTGTCAGTGCACATGCGTAGGTGGTGGTGTGGTCAAAAGGGGGTCAATGCATGTTGCAACTCTGCTCTGCAGGGCCCTCATGGGGCCTCACCAGCACTCTACATACAAGAGTTGTCCGCACGCCACACACTGCCACAGTGATATGTCGACTGTGCTCGCACGATTGCTTGTAGTGGCGGCTAGCTTTCCATGTGCATTGAGGGGCAGGACACATGTCTAGAGTAGCTCACTGAGCGTCGTGGCCACTGATATGACAACCTCACGGAAGCTTTAGAACACCACTCAGTTACATATGTAATTACATAGTGTAGATCATCGCTTTTTCGAGGGGTACAGGCTGATGACTCCTGGCCTGCTTCATGTGGGTACGAGCCGCAAGTGTCGTGCAGCACGCAGGATTCAGCTGGACCGATAAGGTCTATTTACATTGATGTATTTACCTCCAGATATCGTTGCTGGCAAGCGCCTTGGTAGTGCTGATGTCACAAAACGAGCCGTTCGCATTGCAGAACTTCAGCGGCTTGAAAGGCGTGTTCCCTGGAAGAATCAAACGCTACAGCAATAGACATTCAGAGGACTCCGGGAAAGATAGTGTGCCAGCTGCAGAAGCTGCAAAGGCTGGAGAACATGTACCAGACCAGTCTGCTTCCAGGAGCAGTAACCTTCATGTCTCTGGGGACAAGCATACGCAGGTAGCAGCTGATGCAACTCCGCAGGTTATACTTGGTGACCAGAGCTACCAAGAGTCACGCCTGCGCAAGTTCACTGGCATCATGTCCAAGAGCTTTGTGGACCTCATAGCCCTTGAAGAAGTGCGATCCTTTACGGTTTCCGCTTCTTTCCAACAAAACTGTACGTTTTTCATGCCTGTTAGTACGCTGCCGTGCAATACCAAACCACATGGAGTGTCAGCAACTGAGTTGCCCACTGGAACGCTGCTCTGTACAGGCAGCCTGGACAGGCATCCCTCACTCCCTCCGCCCTCGCTGCTGGAGGCTACTGCTCCGTTATGAGCCGCCCAATCCTGCTCGTGCAGCTCAGACTGTGCAACGCAAGCGCAGAGAGTACCGGGATATGGTGCCTGCGTACTATGACATAGACAACGACCTGCGGTCTGATGATGACATGGCAGATCTCAAGCAGGTAAGGCCCCGGCACAGCTGCAGGCTAGAAACTTCAATCTTGTGCGACCATGGTGCTATCCGCAAGTGATTCATCTACCTGTGGCCAGTACCACCTGCACTGCATGATGTAACAGGCACCGCGCCCCTGCGAACAGAGTTGTAATCAAGCTGCTTTCCGTCATGCAGGTCTCTGTGGACGTCCCCAGAACAGCTCCGGATGTGTCGTTCTTCCAGCAGGAGGCCATCCAGAATGCACTGCGAAGGCTGCTCTACATCTGGGGCGTGCGCCATCCAGCCAGTGGGTACGTGCAGGGTGTCAACGACCTGGTCACGCCCTTCCTAGCGGTCTTCTTGTCTGAACAGTTTGAATCTCCAGACATGGAAATATGGCAGTCTTCAACTCTGTCTGAAGAGAACCTGCTCAATGCCGAGGCAGACTCTTACTGGTGCCTGTGCAAGCTTGTTGAACGGTGCGTGTGTGTCTGGCCTTCCTCCCTTCAGCTAATGTCCTTTGCTTTCGGTTGTCAGACCGTGCATGCACTCTCTGGGAGCTTCAGGCAGCGGGGAGGCAGCCTGCCACTGTTCATTGATGTCGCGGTATCATTTTACATCTCATTGCTGATCACATACACAGCTCGTTGCACGAGCTTTGCCTACGCACCTCGCACAGCACTTCCAGGGGAGTCTCCTGCAGTAGCTGTTCTTGAGTGTGGTGCATGAGAGGCCTGCAGGGCGGCACGCGGAGTGCTGCAGCACAGCATGTGCATGAGCGCACAGTTGCATGCTGTGCGGCGCTTCACTCACCGGACACCATGCAGGGTCCAAGACGTGTACACTGCAGGCCAGCCTGGCATTCAGCGCTGCCTGCAGCTGCAGTCAGAGCTGCTTGTGAGCGTGGACTCGGTTTTGTCCCGCCACTTCGAAAATGAGGGTATAAGCATGCACCAGTTTGCATTTCGGTGGGTAAACTGCATGCTGATTCGGGAGCTTCCATTCCACGTTTCTATACGGCTGTGGGACACTTATCTGGCAGAGGGCACACGGTTCAGTGACTTTCTGCCGTACGCATGCTGTGCATTCTTGCTGTTCTGGAGCAAGGAGCTGAAGAAGATGGATTTCCAGAACATGATCTTGCTGTTGCAAAGAACTCCCACAGGCGACTGGGGCACCAAGCAGCTGGAGATTGTGTTGTCGCATGCGCACATGCTTCGCAACTCATTCGACCCTTCCCACAAGCAACTAGCTACAGGTCTGCGGTAGTTGGGTTGGGAGCACAGGCAGAGTGATGCAGTGAGTACAATATGTAAACTGCTGGCTCGCATTCACTGGTGAAGGCAGGCGGCGCCCATCATGCTCTCTAGGATTCACTGCAACCAAGATCGTCCCACAATTCTCAACCACGCAATCAGGTAGGGGACGTGAATCCCCACGATTTGAAACTTGGTCCACGAATAGAAAGTGTTACGCTCCACTGGTTGGTCGGAAACAAACAATCACTGCGCGCAGTGTCTGAGAGAATGGTTGCACACTACTGCGGATAAAAGAGCAGAGGCGAGGGTAGTCGTGCATTCTCAGGAGTTACAGGTCACATGTCGACACAGATGTCACGTATGAGAAATGTACAGAGCAATGTTGAACTCGAACCTTTGGACACACTGTACAAGTGCATGCCTTGCCCGTCTATGTGGGAGCAGCACACAGCTCCCGGGATACTGGATCCCACTCGCATGAACACGCATCAATACACCAATATAATGGACAGCACGAGTGCTGCGTATGTGCAAAAACAGACCATCGGCGCTGCTAACTCTACTCAACACCTTCGATCTTGTCCTCAACTTCCATATACAACTCCTTCAGCCTGTTCAACTGGTCATCCGAGGCGTCCCAGTATCCCCGACCAGAAGCTTCTAGGAAGTTGGCTACCATCTTACGGAACGAGTTGGGGTTGGCCTCCATGAGGCGCGCCGCCATCTCAGGGTCCTCCATGAACGTCGAGTTAGCCTCGTCGTACACCCAGTTGTCCACCTGCCCGGACGTGGCGGACCAACCCATCGTGTTGTTGAGCCGCTTCTGGATCTCCCGCACACCCTCATACCCGGAGCCCATCATGCCCTCGTACCACTTGGGATTGAGCAGCTTGGTGCGAGAGTCCAGGCGCACCGTCTCCGCCAGAGTGCGGACCTGCAAGCATGCGTGCTGCGGCTCCACTGCAGTTCTCGTCACATGCTAGAAAAACGATCAGCAACAAGCGCCCTCCAGGGAGTGTATCTTTCTGGCATGGCAGGAATCGTCACATGGTGCAGGAGGGAGGATGGAGGCCAGTGCGCACCTGTGCGTTGGCAGTGGTTGTGTCAGCAACGTAAGAGTTGGGCTTGCGGCCGTCCTTGCGGAGGCCCTGCACCAGGTTCGTGGGGTCCGAGTCAAAGTAGTGGCTCACGTCTGTGAGCGAGATCTCTGAGGAGTCCAGGTTTTGGAAGGTCATGTCCACGGTGGACATGGACTTCTCGAACACCGCGCGTGCCTCCTCGCCGCCGACTCCTGGGCGGTCAGAGTTGAACGCGAACGACTTGCGCTTGACATACATCTCCTGCACAGCACCACCAGCTGCAGTCAGTCCCCCACAGGCATGCACATCTCTGCACCAATACCACAGCAACAAAAATCTCTCGAAGGGGCATCTTAGAGTGCGCATGCATGAGTAAGGTGCTGCTGCACAGGCTCACAGCAGAACTTCTGAGCGCCAGAAAGCGAGGGACCACATCTTGCTGGAAGGGCGGTGTGGGGGCGCAGAAGCACGCACCTGCAGCTGGCTCTCATCGCTCCAGGAGGAGTTCTCGACTGCCAGGTTGACATTGGAGGAGTAGGATCCGCTGGCATTCGAGAAGATGCGGGTGGCGGCCTCCCGGATGGAGACGTTCATCTCCTCTGCCTGCTCCATGGCATGCTTGCGCACGTAGTTCATCTCCAGTGGCTCGTCGAGCTCCGACACCATCTTCACAGCACGGTCTAGAAGGTTCATCTGGTTCACGAATAAGTCCCGGAACACCCCAGAGCAGTTGACCACCACATCGATGCGGGGCCTGCCCAGCTCCTCCAGGGACAGAATCTCGAGCTTGTTGACACGGCCAAGGGCATCTGGCACAGGCTTCACACCCACCATCCACAACACCTGCATTCAAGCTCCCTGTTGACAGCCTTCGTACTGGGCGGCAGTACTAGACAACGCGCAACCTCTTAACCACATGTGCAGCTGACACCAACATGCACAAGCACGCACGCAGCAGTGCTCATGCTAGATTGTTCTGGGGCGGCACTTTGCGGAGGGCATGCAAGTGCGTGTGTCTGCACACACACAGGCAGGCGAGGAGGAGGCAGCGGTGCACCTGTGCAAGGGACTCGCCATAGGTCTTGATGTTGTCGGTGCCCCACAGCACGAGCGCGATGGACTCAGGGAACTTGCCGCCGTTGACCTGCGCCTCGCGCTCGAGCAACCTGTCCACCACCGTCTTGGCGCCCTTCACCGCGGCAGCAGTGGGGATGCTCTGGGGGTCCAGCGCGTGCAGGTTCTTGCCAGTGGGCAGCACGCCCGGGTTGCGGATGGGGTCACCGCCGGGCCCGGGCATCACATACTCGCCCCGCAGGCCCTCCGCAAGAGCCCCGAGCTCGTTGTCCTTGACAATCTGCGTCAGGCAGAACTCAAGGTAGTTGAACAGGGTGACCAACGCCTGGCTGTCCACCTTCCGGAACTGTGTGCCCTTCAGCGCCCTCACCCACGGCTCCTGGTAGAAGCCAGTGAACTTCATCATGGAGGCCAGGGGGTTGGACCCGATGCGGCCATCTGCGCCGGTGCGGTCCTTCACAAACTCGGTCACGCACTCGCGCGACGCCTGCGTGATGCTCTCCACCAGAGTCACGTCCGCCAGCACGCCCTTGTTGTTGCCATTGTACACATCCTCAATGTCCCTGTCCAGAGACTCTGCCAGCAGCGTGGGCAGGCCCTTGAGGGGCACTGGGCTCTGCTCTGGGCGGTCGATCTCTGCAATGTTGACGAGGGTTGCGACGGCTTCCATGGCGGTGGGCGGCACGCCGACGACGTGCAGGCCGCACGGCAGCAGGCGCGACTCGATCTCCATGAGCTTCTGGTAGCAGCCTCCGATGATGTTGTCACGCGCCTCCATGTCCATGTCCGCCGCATCCTCGGTTGGCAGATCGATGTCCTTGTCAAGGTTGCACTGCTTGGCAGTCTCCACGATCGTGTTGGCGATCTGGATTGCGCGGCCACTCTCACGCATGCCCTGCAGGCATCACATCCGGCTGTGAGACGAGGGCGCCGCATGATGCTGCTGGAACGTACTGTGATGAACTTCAACTGCACAAACCCGCGGGGCGCATGCCAGTGACAGACATGTAGCTCGCGTGCTCATCGGGGTAAGCACGGCCACCAGGCATTGTATCTGGCATCTGACAACAGCAGTGTGGCCAGGACAAGTGCCAGTTCATGGCGGTGTTGTGCAGGCTCAGTGCGTGCTAGGGCGCACAGTAAGGCAGCACCAGGCACAGCGCATGATGTGCAGGGCACGAGCAGCACACCTGGTAAGACGAGATGAGCTCCTTCAGCTCCTTGAGGCCCTTGTACAGGCCAGCGTTCTCGGCGGGTGGGGTCAGGTAGGAGATGGTGTTGGCGTACGAGCGGCGCTTGGCGATGGTGGCCTCGGAGGGGTTGTTGGCCGCGTAGTAGTACAGGTTGGGGATGTTGCCGATGAGGTTGTCTGGGTAGCACACGCCAGACATGCCCACCTGCAGACGATCCATGAGATCCTGCTGGAACACTCTTTCGACAGCGACACGAAGCCGCCGCAAACAGGCTGCATCATGTCAGCCACACTCACAGCGGCACTGTTGCCAGGCTCAAGCACTGCAAAGGCAGTTAACAAGAGAGAAGAAAAGTAAACACACCCAAGCATCCGCCCTTCAGGCTGTGATAATGCAGAACAAGGGAGAACTCAAGGTCTGAAGTACAGAAAGAGGCTGCTGCAGCACACTGTACGCAGTATGACGCGGTTGGGAGGACACAGTGGGGCGGACCTGCTTGCCGGGCATGAACTCGAGCGAGCCGTGCGTGCCGAAGTGCAGCACAGCATCAGCCTCAAAGACCTTCTCCAGGAAAGTGTAGTACGCTGCAAAGCCATGGTGGGGGGATGCGGAGCGGGAGAACAGCAGCCGCATGGGGTCGCCCTCGTAGCCAAACGTGGGCTGCACGCCGATGAACACGTTGCCGAACTGCACACCAAACACCAGCAGGTCCTGGCCGTTGGTGTTGAGCTGGCCGGGCGCCTTGCCCCAGTTCTCCTCCAGAGCCTCGGCGTAGTCACACTTCTTGTAGTACTCGTCCACGGACATCTTGTACGCGATGTTGAGGTCTGCGGAGTTGAACCTTGCGTCGGAGTCGTTCAGAACACAGTTCACAAGCTCCTCCTCGCTGTTGGGCAGCTTGCCAACCTGCAAGGCGCCGACCTGCTCACTGCATGGCTCTATAAGTGCATTGTGCATGCTCCAAAGCAGTAGCTTGGCAGCTCTATGCCGGGGGCAAGAGATGAAACGAGCAGCTGGGGCTTTGAGACGTCTCTTGGAGTGAGCACGTGCTACCACAAGGCTGGTGCAGCACACTGCAACAGGCACAGCAGCGCGCAATGTCTGGCAGCATTCTCCCAGTGACGAGTGATCTACAGGTGCACGAGAACCAAGGCAGCAAACAGTGGCCACAGGGGTTGCGCGTGACGGCAGGTTGCAGAGCATAGAGTTGCATCTGGAGACGCACATTGTAGCCCTGCCTCTTCATGTCCTTGAGCACCTTGAAGATGGAGCCAAACACGTTGAGGTAGGCTGCAGTGCCCACGTTGCCCTTGTCGGGGGGGAAGGAGAACACAGTGATGGCCACCTTCTTCTCTGCCGCCTTCTTCTTGCGCAGGCTGGCCCATTTGATGGCGCGCGTGCACAGAGACTCCAGGCGATCGGGCAGAGAGTGGCTCTTGCCGGTGGTGGGGTCCCTGCCCGCAAACACGATGGGCTCCATCGCGCCATCCAGCTCCGGGAGAGCCACCTGCAGCGCGCAGCAGTGATCACACGTGCTCAAATGCTACTAAATGTGTCCGCAAGACTGAGATTATGACTCATGTGAGCGTGACTGTGCGTGGCACTGTCCAGAGCTTGCGCAGGGGGCTGCTGTGCGCACAGCACCCCACGCAAGTCCGTGACGGCTGCATGCGGGCAGTTCTCCACAGCTGTGCAGATACGTGTGTTGCACAGCCTCGCTCTGTGCAGGCGCAGGGGCAGTGCCGCTGCTGGCAACTTGCACAGAACAGAGGCGCAGGTGGGAGGCGGCACCTGCAGGGCCACCTGGACGGGATGTACGCCCAGGTCAGAGTCCAACCACTCGTTCGTGGTTTGGAACACCAGAGGCAGGGAACACAGATACGGTACGTTCAGCTTGGAGAGTGCCTTCACTGCCTTGGGCGCGTCTTGCCGGGCAGGCCCGCCCACCAGTGCGAAGCCGGTGAGGGACACCACGGTGTCAACAAAGGCCCTTTCGTTATCAAGGGGGTCGAAGAAATATTTGTTAACGGGGCCAGAGAAATCCAGACCGCCGGCAAACACCGGCACCACCTTGGCACCTCGAGCCTCCAGCTCCATCACCACACCATCATAGTGGCCGTGGTCGCCTGTCACCAGATGTGAGCGCTGCATCACGAGGCCGATGATAGGAGCATCCTTGGCGAAAGTGGCGTCGCGGCGTGTGTCATACCTGCACGTGTGCAGCATTGAGCTCCATGCTTGGTGCAAATCAGCTTCAGGAAAACAGGGCATGATCGCCAGCCGAGCGCAAGCGAAGTTGCATCAACAGAACAAACAGTGCAATATCATTCACAGGCTTTGCAACTTCTGGGAGCTCTTGGGGAGATCAGCAGCACACCAGTTGAGGTACTCTTTGATGTCCTCGAAGAATCCTCCATCACGTCCCATCGGATGCCAGATGGCGGTCTCAGGGAAGAGCTCAGGCTCAGTGATTTCACCAATGTCTACGTTCTCGAATGCTGGCACGTATTCCTTGGTGATATTCAGCAGGAATGACTGCAGGTTTTCAGCATTGCCACCTGTCCAGTACTGCAGGGAGGTCACAAAGTTGCGAGCGTCTTGGGCCTTATCTGAAGGCAAATATTTGAGAACCTTGGGCAGGGTGCGGACGAGCTTGAGGAGGTTCTCCTCGAAGTTGTCAGTGTTCTTGCGAGCACTCTTCATCATGTCCCCGATGATGCTCTTGCTCTGCCCCAGCTGAGCCATGCTGAACGTACCAAGCTTGTTCAGGCGCATGACTGCAGGCATAGATGGGAACACAACGCACGCATCCAGCTTCTGCCGCACTGGGTTCACTGCCTCCACAATCTGCACTGGCAACTCGCATCACTGCATCAGCAACACTGCATTTTACGGGTTACCAACAGCTTATTCATCTAACGTATTCCACGTGGAGCTATTGGCGTAGACTGGGTGATGTTCTCGTAGACGGGGTGATGGTCTGTCAGTTCAATCTGTGCTGGAAGAGGATAACGCACCTTTTCTGCGAGGTCTTCGATGAAGATAAGAGAGCCGATAAAAATGTTGGCGTCCTCGAGGTCCTTCTTGAAGTTGTCAAAGTTGGCGGGTGTGCGGAGCTCTTCAAGCAAGTAACCAATCAGCTCGTAACACACTGTGTCGCTGCCGGCGTTGATTTTCTGAACAGCGGCTGTGAGGGAAGACTGATACTGGGATTCAAGCACAGTGTAAACAACCTTAACAACAGGCCTGCCCTTCGGATCGGGTGTCACTCTCCTAGATTCCGGATCCAGGCTGGTGAAGCCACCAGCGCCTGCACAACGATGTACATTCGCGCCAGACGCCGCTTCTAGAAGAACGGTAATCCGAGCATCAGCGTGAGCAGCGACAAGTTGACCAGACAGGCCGGGGGCTTGAGCGGCAACATACCAGAGTGTCGCGTCACTGGTCGCACGTGACGAACGCAGGAAGAAGGACTCAGGCTATACTGTTGATGCAGTGTACTCTAATCATACCGGTTGCCGGGAAACATGCGTGGCCAAGGCCGGAAACCCTACGACAAGGGCGTACCTGGTCCATCGCTGAGGTCCACGGGTGTTGGCTGCACAGGTGGTGGCCTCTCTGGGCCTGTGGCTACATTCGCTGCAACCTGAACAACCAAGCACCTCTTCGGAATAATGTATTAGTATGGAGGCTACTTTGCGTTGGCGACATGGACGCAGAGCTGCACACGAGTCAAGATCATGCCCAGCGATGGCGCACCTTGCGAGGCTGCTTTGCAGGCGCAGCACCGAGCGTAACTCTCCTTAAAGCGACCTGCATAGATCAAATTGTTTCAAGAAGCGTTCAGAGGGCGCAATGTGCTCTGTGCGCAGGTGGCGTCACTTCTTCCTGTCACCCACAGCCTCGTCGACAATATTCGACCAGGAAGCAAACCTTGGTGCTTACAGGGCCCCTGGTGGAGGAGCAGCCGACTGTGGTGGCCGGCATGGGCATCGTTTCCTTTAGTTCGGGGTGAGGCAAGAAGTACCAGGACTCGTGGAACCAAAGTTGTGTATACTGGAGTTAAATCTGTTTACACAGTCGGTGCACTCTAATTTCAGGGCAATATAGAGGTCGCTGCCCGGTGCACAATTCCGGCATGAAGTTGGCCCTGTGGAATCGCGCCGCAACGTGGCCACACTATGCCCAATATCTACATTAATACCATTTGGTAGGGTTCTTCTGAGGACTTCGTACCAGATTCAGTTCGGATCTGAACCTGTGGACGTCGAACCGCCCTTCTTAAGCACCGGTACAGCCTCGGATTTTTCATACTTTTTGTAATTCGTGAATTGCGCTGCTCATGGGGCTCGTCACTGTGTCTCTGCATGCAAGTAACCCAGGCGCCGCAAGAGATCCACTTGAATCTTTTCCAGGCGCAAAAAATCTTCTGGAATCTTCCAGCCTCCAAATGCATGTTGGCATTCGTTTCTTTAGTTTCCGAGTTCTGTTGCTGAGGTACTGCATCCATGCCACCAGCTCATATATTCAGACGTTTCATACTAAAAAATGGTCTGTGTGGAGTTGGCGCTGAATCATCAGAACACAGTTGTCCTCCCAGGGGCAATGTCCACCAACCCGCCCCCCACGTGGGCCGACGCTTTGGCAGGTTTCAAGCACGTCTCGCTTTTGCCAGTCCCCTCTTACATGGCCAACAGCTCTGTATATTCCAGGCAGTAGGAGGCGACAGTGCCTGCTTGCAGGCTGGGTCATGCCGCTGGTAGCCACCCTCCGCGCCACTCTCCGGGGTGCCGCCCACCTGCTGCTGCGTGGCTGCCATCGCCTTCATTCCGGCAGATTTTTCTTCGCCGATGTGCTTTACCTCCCGCCCGCACTATGGGTTGCATCTCCTTCCTCCGGTGTCCCCCTCCCCCGCTCCTGGTTCCAGGTCCCTTGCCCCTTCCCCCCCCCCCGCCTCCTCCTGCAGCCAGCCCATGGTTGCCCGGGTGTCCTCCTGTTGTGGTCTCTTCTGGTGGCGCCTGGCGGCGGTGGCCCTCAGCGTCGAGCCGTCAGCTATGCACAGTGTTGTTGCTGCTACTTGTGCGTAGAGTTTGGCGTTGTCTCTGTGGCGGGCTGTTTTCTTTGTTCTTGCCTTGGTATTTTTGTCTGCTTTGTGGTAGGCGTTCCTTGGTTGCTGGTTGCGGTGCTGGCATCGTTAGCTGGTTTCAGATGTGCTATGGTGGTGCACCTTGGGCGTGCTTGTGAGCTGAGCCCTTGTCAATGTCAACACGCTCACCATGGGTTGCACACTCCATGGCCCACGTAACTCTGCCCAGCGCCTTCGTCGGCTTCCTACCCCTCTACTCCAGCTGGGCTCTGTGTCGCCCTGTTTGCTTCCAAGGATGTTGATGTGCGTACTGATGTCAAACTTCGCAAAACCATACGTCAGTACACGAAACCAAACACTGGGTAACAGTGCTGACCCCTCTACATGATCCCTGTGATGCATGCGTTACTGGTATGTTACTTATCGTGCAGTTTGACTTGCCACCTCCCACGCAGTCAGGGCAATCTTGCACCAATCCTTTATGTGGGCAGCGAGCACAATCTACGGGCGGTGTTCCCTCAGTCGAACTCAACTCCAATATTTGCAACAGAAGGCATTGCCACAAGTACGAATGTGCCTCGTAGACTTGGGTGGCAGGAAGAGCACCATACAAAACCGATCCAGAAGGCATGTGTCAAGAGTGTCCAGTATATGCATGGGACTGTGCAACTCATCCTCGTTTACATTGTAAGCCGACCAGCAACTGCACAACTCACCGCGATGCTCGACCACACACAAACTATGTCAATCATCTAGGAGTAGTATGGGAGGAACTGAGCGCAAGCGTAAGCCCAGCCCACACCAGCAAGGCCGCCAAAGAACCAGCCAGATGTGAAGGATGCCCACCTGCACACAACCCCATACGGCTCGTGCTCACGTCATGTCCAGATACGTTGACACCTAAAACACATGCAGCGCATGTGTTGTAGTGCACAAAGCTGGTGCTTGGCATGTCGAACCGGCCTTGCTGACCAGAGCAGACAGAAACACAAAAGCACACACCCAGCTCCAGTAAAGTGACACAGAATCTTCGAACAGAAAACGCAAGCTCCTGGCTAAAACTCTGCGGCAAGCCAATGACAGGGCAAGGGCAGGCACGGGGGCACGGGCGAGTGCTCAGGGCGCACCCATCGGATGTCTGCAGCTGGTCAGCGGGCAGAGCGCGTCCAGAGAGGGTCTTCATGCCTGGCCGCTCATCCTCGAAGGATACTGCACCGTACATGGACAGGCACACAGTAAGGATGATGACGAGGCCAGCACCAGAGAGGCAGCCAGACACTTCAGGGATGTTTCCTGCTGCATTACGCAGAGGTCCAAGCTGTACACACTCCACAGATCAGAACATATCCACCGTTTCTATTCACTGCTTGAAAACAAAACCATGCGAGCTTCTGAACATCCTCGCGCATCATCAATCGCACATGGCGTGGGCCTGTTTCTACTTGTTGATGAGTGACCCACCTTGATGAAGGGGCCTGCCAGCAGGAAGCCGTGTGCAAGGCCTATCTCCACGCCACGGAGAACAGGTGAGACACCAGTCCTGTAGATTGGCAGGTTGGAGAGGAAGTTTGCGACGATGGGAGCAGATGTCACGGGCGTCTCTAGCATGCCAATGAAGGGGTCACCGTTGATGGGCTGGATAACCTGCTTCTGCAAAAAAACAGAGGGATAGTAATGTGTGTGCCACGCAGAAGTATGCCAACATTACTACAGTGGACCCGCAAAAAATTCTGCCGCTGCTTTTCAATCAACGATTTCCTTGGCCATGGACAAGTTGAAAAGCCCCCATGCTACTGCACCTGTCACTGGATGGGATAAATCTACGATTCGAGACACGGTTACACACGCGTGTGCGAATGGGCACCGCAACCCTGCTGCGCTGTGCACGCAGCCTCGGGATCAATCATGACTCGAGCAGCGTGAACGCCTACCCCAGGTACGTACAAACATGTATAAACTAGTACGTATTTGTTCTCCAAGGCGTCTGGGCCAATGCCATGCACGAGCATGTTTCATCGGCGGTTCATTCTCCGATTCTGGCCTCTTTGGGCAAAGAAACGGCGGCGTACTGAGCGGCAGTAGAGCACACCTTGGCAGCATCAGCCAAGCATCGGGTTTGCCTTGCAGGAGCAAGCCCGGCGATCTTGCCGAAGGACTTGTTGTTCACGCGTGCGCAGATCATCTTGCTTCTTACCGACACTGGAAATCTGCTGTCGAACGGTCCCTACTTGCGCCTTTCCTGATCCAGTGTGCGCGAGCTATTCAATTAACGTTGCTGCTAGTGTGAGGTGTTCGCAACGTTGATGGCGATGTCAATCAAAGACGTGTTGGATCTGGAGAATCGGCATCCGATTCTGTGCAGTTTTGGCCACTTTTAATGAACACTAAAAAGGGATCAGTGCTGCAAGAGCAAAGAATCTGAAGGACGAGCAGGGGGAGATGTCCCAATGATCGAGCCATTCGAGTTTCAGTGCTGCAGGAGCCCAGATGACATGACAACACATTAATGGTATCGTCCAATCCGCTGGCCCCAACAGAATCTAAACTGCTTGCAACAGCTGACGTGTGCACATGGCTGAGTTACCCGCATGGCAACATTTTCCCAAGACACACTCTACAATGCTAGCAAGAGGCCTTCATTTTTCCTTAAAGCGCTCGCAGCTGAGCGTTTCTGAAATCTGGGAGAGTGTGCTGGGTTGGATGCCGGCTTTATCATGCTGGGTGCCCGCATGGCGATATGTGCCTGCAGCAGCGATGCAGGTGAGGCACTGTGGGCGGCTGAGCCACTGCGGTTCCAAGGCGCAACAGGAGGCTGCTGAAGCGTGGGAGCAGGCGCCTCCACAGGGCTGCACAGGCGATGGCGTGCACTTCTGGTCTTGGAGACACGCGTTGTATGCTCTGCTGTGCTATCTCTCCTGCCCACTAGTGATGCTCCTGCAGCCTGCACACAGATGCTCTCTGCAAGTTGTCGTCTGATCACAGCTATCCTTCTTTTACCCTCTAACAGCTGCTGAGGAGACGTGCACCCTTCGATGATGTAGCTCTAGATTACTGGCCAGCATTGCTAGATAGGTGCAACGTACCTCGTATGATCTTGGGGAGTGGGCGGCACCCTGCTGTGTGGTGCTCTGTGACTGGTCAGCTGGAACTGCACTGCTGTTTCCTGCCAAAGCGTCACGCAGGTGCTCTGTTTCTCCTTTGATGTGGCTCTGCTGTGACTGTGCAAGAGAGTAGTGCCTGCGTGCCCCCTCCGAGTCTTTGGGTCCCCCCAGGCCGTTCTCCAGCATGACAGCAATGTGCCAGTGTGCTTCTGCAACCCCCTGATACGCTGCATGCCTGAATGCCTCAAGTGCCAACCTATGCTTGCACTGCTTCAAACGAGCACGGCCAATGTGCAGCAGCGCCCTGGTGTGGCCCATGCTGGAAGCAACAGCAAGGTGTTGGATTGCGACAGGCACATTCATGCGAACAATGTGACCGTCCAGGTGGCACAGGCCAAGGCCACAGATGGCTTGGGCATCTCCTGCGCGGGCAGCTGACGCCAGCACCTGCATGCCCTGCTGACGGTCCTGCCGGACACCCACACCATGATAGTACAAGAAGCCCAGCTCAGTCATTGCTTCAATGTTGCCGCGATTTGCTGCGGTCTTCAGCAGCCTGCCTGCAACACAAGTGTCCCCTGGCAAGGCGCTCCTCACTCTCATGTGCAGAAATTACAATAGAGTCATGTTATCCCATACCCCAAAAAGTCGGTCGGGTTAGTACAAGTACGAGTTCATGCACCATTCTTTGGCTCGATCGTGCTGTTTTGTGCAGCCAGTTTTCGTGCAAGCTAGGCCAAGTATGAATGAACGTGGTACGCGTTATTGTGACTCTACTGTATTGCCAAGTACTGCCATCAAGGGGACGTGCCTGCTGTCACTGTGTCTGGAAGAACCCTGCCAGACTCAAGCACCCCGGTTTCGTTGGCATAGAGCCGTGCCAACTGCACACTTGCATCACTGTAACCAGCATCTGCTGCCTTCCTGCACTCACGCACAAGTTGGGCACAGAACACATCAAGGTGGCATGCTCTGGATCAAAGAACTTGTAGTACCTCAGAAGCCGCTCTGCTATGTTGATGTCCCGGACTATCCCAAGGGCCTTGTTACCAGAGCAGTGGTGTTTGGCGAGTGAGCAAATCGCAATGTGATGGTTTGCTTCAGCTGCCTCCACCAACCATCGAAGGCCTTCTTGTGTGTCTCTCATAACACCTGTCCCATTGAAGTAACACTCAGACAGCCGCACCATGGCTGGGGCATGGTACAGCTGAGCAGCTGCGCAGCACGCACTCCTTGTCACATCACGGTGTCATACTGAGGGACAGCACTGATGTGATGCATGCTTGCACGGCACTGATGAGGTATCAACACACCTTGGATGTACAATTTCACTGCAGCTGCTGGGCTTGCTTTGATGCCATGACCAAAGTACAGTGCATCACCTTTCAACATGAGGAGCTGGGCAGGCGTGTACGTGCAGTTGCCCTCATCTTCACTGATGCTTTCCGTGGCCGGCCCAGAGCTGTGTGAATCTGCTGACATCTGAGTGTTTGCCAGGATTGTGGTGCCAATTCTTCGTCTTCTTGGTCTGCTGGTCTTCCTACGTGGCGATGGTTTCGGCAGCTCTGTCCAAAGCATGGTGGCATCTGTTTGTGAGCACGCGGATCGGTGGGCAGCCAACCTGGAATTTTCAACTGCTTGGCTGTCGCAAAAAACACAGTTCTCGTGCACACAGAAAGCCACACAGGGTTCTGCAGCAAATCTCTCCTTCAGGCATGATTTATTTTTCGAATTTGGTTGTGGCTCACTCAGCTGTGCATTCTCGCAGCGCAGCAGCATTGATAGCTCCTGTTCCAGATCCTGTCCATCTGCTGCTGGGGTTTCAGCTTTCCTTGTTGCTTGTGTGTCACTGATTGAGCGGATCAGGAGGTCCACAGCTTCGTTGCGCAACTCAAGAGATTCCCGGGTTTGATACAGCATTCCCAGTGCCTCCAAGGCGACTTTGTTCCCACACTTAGCTGCCGCATAGTACCAGCTCTGGGCTTGCTGCCAGCTCTTCATGTCAGCCACTGTACCATCCTCTGCACGACTGATGTGCTCTTTCAGAGCTCCCAGAGTCACCATGGCCTCGACATGGCCAGCAGTTGCAGCCTTTCTGCACACAATATGACTTCCCATATGATTTTAGCACAGAGCATGTCCATACACAGTTCAGGCACAACAGTAACTCGGTATCGGTTCAGAGACGCTCGCAGTTGCGTACTCATAGCAGTCACATGCCTGCGCCTTGCTGTGCTGCATGCCTGCAGCTGCTAGGCTGCCACTTTCGTGTGCAACCCCCAACAGGTACAGGCCAGACACGTTTCCTTTCGTGGCAGCCTGGTCCAACCAGAACAATGCAGAGGAGAGGGACCGCTGCGAGCCTCTACCCAGGAGATAGCAATGCGCCAGGTGCAGCATTGCCTGTGTCTCCTTCAACTTTGCAGCTGCAGACAGTCGAGAAAATATGTTGATACTGGTGAGGTCGTCATGTGCAGAACTTCTCCAGAGGTGGGGCACCTGTTCTGATCACCCACATTTTGTTTGTTTTGTCAAAGACCGGTAGTGGAAAGAGAGGCAGGAGCGGCCAGGTACTGCTGGACCAACGATGCAACATAAATTAGACCCTGTCATGTGGTACATTGCGTACTTCATCCTGTTATGGATAGAAATGGAGGCAACCATCAGGAATCATATCAAGGTTTGATGAAGATTGTGTTCGAAGTCGGCTGATTCCGGAGTTTACGAGCTGTTCCATGTGAACTCAACGTTTATGTTCATGACCACACCACTACATCATGCACAACAGAACTTACCTTCTGTCAGCAGAGTGAAAGCACGTGTGATGTCAGCACTTTGGTCATCTGGGTGGGACCCCAAGAGATGCTGTGCCTGTGAAACGAGTTCGGCAGCAGCAGCACAACTAGTTGCAACTTGTGTTGGTTCTCTGGCGCTGGCTGTGCTGCACAGGCTAGCCCTCTGGCTCCCACAAGCCCCGACAGAAAGTCTAGTTTTTGCCAAAGCCAGTCGGTCTTGTCTTTCCTTGATTGCCAATGCAATCTTTGGGCTCAGCATAGACTTTGACGTAATGGATGGTTTCTCAAAGTCAGGTGCCATGTTTCCATCATCACTACCTTCAGCAGACGTGCGTCCAGAAAATATACACGACCATCGAGCCAGCGCTTTCAACGGAGTGGCAAGCAACAGGAGTGGTTGTCGGAGGCCCCATTGACTGCCGGGCTTCGGCTCATTCACCTCAGATGCTGCGTCCTGTCCTATTTCATGAGATAGAACTTCAATGTCACAGGCATCCTGCTGGCGTGCGCCTGTTGCTGACCCTAATCCCGGGGATTGTTGCTGTGCTCGAAGCGGCCTGAGTGGCGTTCTTGCCATTCCAGCATCAAATGCGATGGTGTGCCTCTGAGGGATATTGTTTGTGTGCTGGCAGTCAGAAGATGTGTCATGAACATGAGAAGGTTCGATATCTGCTAAGCTCTGGCCCTGCCCGCCAAGATTCAGGGTGTGTGACGCAGTGGCACCACAAGTGCTGGCAGTGTGCCTCACACCTGAGAAGACTTCCCATGTGGATCTGGAAACACTGGCTGTCCCTTCCCAACTCCGCACCTCCAGTGGAGGCGTCGGCTCAGATACCCCACTTCCTTGTTCATGCACCACAGTTTCACGTCCCACACCCACAGCCCCGGTGTGGCCTTCACTCTCTGCTTTGCAGCCCTTTGACAGATGATCTGCTGCCTCCCTGCTGGCATGTCCCCTACTGGGAGACTGCTGCAATCTGACATGCAGATCAGTGGTGCTGGGTGCGGACATGCCAGGCTTTGCGGAAGCATGCCATGCTTCATCAGGACTGCAGCCATGGCTCGCCCCTGGCTCACTGTTCATCCAAGGAACTGCGCCAGCTGTAGCAGTACGCTTCCAGGTTCCTACGCTGGAAGTTTTCTGGACATACTCGCACGCGTCTGAAGCAGCTTGAGCATTACCCGGTATATTGTTTCCAGTGGTCATCGTATCAGCAGATTGCTGTTCGCAGACTTCAAGTCGAGAAGTGTGTGCGAGCTCAACGCCACGCATATCCCAGGACATATCTGGACTGATGTCACATGAACTGTAGTGGGCATTCCGCACAGCTGTGCAATGCTCCTCTGCATGTGTGACAGCCAGATGGCTCTGCATGTCAACACTGCCACCGCCAGCTTTCGCACCACAAAAACCTCCTGCTGTGAGAGAGAAGTTAGGCAGCTCTGTCCTGCTTCCACTCACAGATACGGTAGGCTCCTGAACCGCAGGGGGCTGCGATGGCACCCAGTCACTGGTGCCAGTGTTTGGGTTGGTGTGAATTGCGGTGGAGGATGGAAGAGTGCAAGCATCACCATCAAGGGGCACGCTTCCACGTGTCTCTGGTGCTGGTAGGGATGTATTGCAAGGTGCAGCAGGCTGCGTGCCTGACAGTGCTTGCACTCTGCCGTCCATATACTCCTCAAACTCCCAGCCTGGTGCCTGCTGCAGCATGACTCGGGTAGGTCCTGTAGCAGGGATGCAATCTAAAGCAGCACGAAAGTTTATGCCTGGGCTAGGCTGCATATGGCACTCAGATGGACCCATAGTAATTTCTGCTGATGTGGCAGATGACCTGCACACGATGGGTTACTGACAACACTGGCAGCCTAAGATGAGCACAGGCTCCATCTGAAGCGAAGGTGATGCAACCATCAAGAAAAGCTGGCGATGGTACCTTGCACAAGATAAACAGCACAATCTTCACGCATAGTGATGTCTAGTATGTAGTATCAGGGGAATTATGAACAGCAGGAACAGCTTGCATGAAGCCCACCTGAGACGCTTGCATGATGGAGAGCCCAACGCATACTCGCCATCACAAACCTCCTCACGTGTCTGCGCCGAGTTGGCAGCGTCTATGCAGTGGCCTGCCAATGGTTGTGCTGCACTCGTCCTCAGGTCCTCCACGATTGCAACTGAAGCTTGTCTCACAGCCGTGAAGTAGTTGGCAGGGGAAGTAGTAGGTAGATCTGAGGCACTGTAGCCAGTGGCAACATCAAGAGCTGCTTGAGGAGTTGCGCTCACCCAAGCATGTGACGGTGCAGCACGGCACTCAGCCTCCATTGAGCACCAATCCATGCCTCCAGTGTCACTAGCTGCATCCACCCACTTCAGAGCATCAGCAATAGGGGTGTGATGCGGGACAACTTGCAATGCGCTGATTCCATCATTCTTGCTTGCACAACAACCTGCAATGGCAGGGTTGCAAGCGCCCTCGGGCAGCCCGCCGCTGCAACACTGACTGTGCTGTTGTGTAGGAGTCTGCTCTGACAGGCACGGCTGAAAATCCTGGTTTTCAACAGATGGATTAGATAGCCATGCTGCAGTCTCGAACTGTTGTGCATAGACTGCAGCAGTATGCACAGCACTTGGGCGGGCTGCTCCTGATGCAGTGGGTGATGGGTTGCTAAACTCAGATTCACACTGAACACCATCAGGACCAGTGCACATTAACGTGTTCAGGCCCCGTGCAGTCTTGGTGCATGTTTCGCTTGCACCCTACACACCGCCCACTGATGAAGAGTCTACAGGCACTGTGCAATCAGCAACCTGAGTATCACAATGATTGATTAACAGATTTCCAGGAATCTGGTGATATAAGGAGGCTCAAAATCGCAAATCACCTGCACTGCTTCACTCTTCTTTGGCTGTGCAAGCTCGCAGAGTGTCTTGTGCTGGTTGTGCAATACTTCCTCTGCTATCTCTTGATGTACCAACCTATCACAGTGGTCTGAGGAGCGATGCCAGTAGCCCCCCCGCTGCACCACAGAAGCATGCTCCTGACAGCTTGATGGCAAGGACTGTGGCAACACAGAGCATGCCACACCATCTTCTCGACTCTCGGTGTCATTTTCTGTCAGTGTGTCACGTCTGCAAGGAGCAGGCTCATTCAGACACGGCGGCGTAGCATGCCCCTGCCAGCATGCTTTGGCAGGGTCCAACGGTGACTTGGCAGAATCCAAGAGCTGGTCCATGCGCAAGGAAACCGCCTGTGGTACTCCACGGGCATGACTGATGACATCACCTGCACAGGCAACAAGTGTTATCCCACAACCATAAATCTTTGCACTGCAAAGGGTCTGTGTTGTGCGACGAACTCCGATTGAAGTAGAACACCAGCAATGCAGCAGAGCATTGGCTGCTGCACCCACAAAGCGCACATGCTTGCCCTTCATCTTCCCATTCCTCGTTAGGCTGCAATGGTGTGTCACTATTGGTTGTATAAGAAAAGGAGTGATGTAGATGCTCAGGCAAGCTGGATCTGTCCTGGTCTCTGCTGTAGCACTTCTCTGTGTCACTGAATGCGAAATCAGCCAGAGACTTCTTTCCTTCCTCAACTGCCTCAGAAGCTGACAACTTATCTCCTCCTTGCTGGACAGTAGGCAACGCAGACCCACCTGAATCAAACTCTGACATATCAGATCCAACTGAACTTATTCTGGTGCTGTGATATGCCGTACACTCAAAGACGCACATCCACGCTAACGAAACAAGGCTGTGCCTGCGAGCTGACAATTAGCGACATTCTGTGCACAGAGTTGCAACATGCTAATATGCACGAGTGGAGAAACGTCCTACCGATCTCGTTCTTGTCGGGTGATGTGGAGGGTACTGATGTATGTGATGTACCACCATTCACTTTGGCTTCTGCGCCATCTGAGAGGTCAAGCTGGTATGTACGTATGGACCCTCCTGCAACAGCATCATTGTGTGTCAGCACTGTGTAGCCAACCTGGAGGACGTGGAGATGTAAACAGACATTCTGTGAACTAGAAGTTAGAACAGATCCAATAACAGATACAATAACAGGTCACCTGCAGTATCTACAACCTGTAAGCATAGCATCAAGTAGGCAGCAGCACTCTGTACCAGAACTAGATGGGGTTGGAGTATGGATGACTGAGTCCCCACAGCCTTCGGAGTCGTTGGAAGAGTCTGACAAGCAGCTGAGCGCTTTCTTGTACAAGCTCGCGACATTTGGGTTCCGGTCCACGAGCTTTCGAAGCTCTGGGGAAAGGGGGGTATGCATATGGAGCGTGTGTGTGATCGGTATCCAGTGTGTGTTGTGGCGAGGTGCTCCATCCAAAATACCCGATAATTCTTACAGGACGGCGCTGAAGCACGTATTTCTGACAGAGGCTATGATACTATCTGAGGTCATAGCTGCCCGGCCTGCCCAAGATTACTGACTCCAGGTACTTCTCGCTACAGCTACAAACAAGCCCCAGAAACGATGAGCATGAAGCTCAAGCAAGAGATGAACAAATCCATACTGAAAAATGATTCTGTGACCTTCCGAAACGAGTCAGTGGTACACTGGGAATCTGGCTCTAGGAGTGCGTGCGTGTGTGCTGTGTGAGACAGAATGTGCCCAAGCATCCCAGCACAAATATGCCCAGCTATCATCCAGTTGATAAGAAACCAGGTACATCGATACTCTGTGCGTACAATTCCATTCGTGCGTATGAGCGTGCATGATTTTCTTTAGGAATTCCTGAAGGATCCTGACACATGGTGTCCACTGGTGCACTAGGGCGTGTCCTCGGCGTGTCCGTAGAGGTGGCTATCGATACCCATGGCGTTGCTCCATTCTAGTGAGCATTCCAGCGACTGAATGTCGACGGGAAGCCAATTTATATCCACTAACATTATTCGAAGTGGCATCGATTTCCAAGAAACTCACTGTTGCGAAAAGCACGCTTGTGCGTTTGTCTTCGCGATGAATCCGCTGACAAATATCCGGAGCAGGCAAAAGCAGCGCGAAAATGAAGTGATCAATGGCATTCCAGACAGTGCATCGTATCATGCTGATTTCAGGAGCTCCGCCTACATATATGCTGGACAGCTCAGCTTCAACTTAACTGAGGGCGATCTGTTGGCAATCTTTTCAGAATATGGAGAGCTTCTTGATGTCAACTTGGTGCGGTAAGAGCCCATGCACCTTCTCTCGTTGTCCAAGCCTTGTGAGAGAATAATTGATGATGGACAGCAGGTGGTCAGCAGCGAGAGAAGCTCGTCTTACAGGGACAAGAACACAGGGAAGTCAAGAGGTTTTGCATTCCTGGCGTATGCAGACCAGCGCAGTACAGATCTTGCGGTTGACAACCTGAATGGTTTCTCTATTGACGGGCGCGCAATTGGGGTTGACCATGTGAAGGATTATAAAAGGCTGAAGGAAAACCCAGATTACGAGGATCCCAGAGAACAAAAGGTGTAGAACCTGGGACAAACGCTGTCTTGAAGTTGTTGTTGCGTCCTGATGACCGCGACCAGCAACAGTCCAGGCATCATGGTCGAGTGGTCATAGTCGGTCTTGTGCAGGAAGCTCCTCCTACAACAGAACCATCAGGAGCTCCACCAGATGTGCTCCTGCGCCCTGATGCGAGAGGTGCAGGTGGTCACAGACCGGGAGGTGCTAACGTGGATGTGGCTGGACCATCTTCTATCAGCGCGATGCTTAGGGAGGCAGAGTTAGGCCTGAAAGACTGGAGGCAAGCCAATAAACCTAGTTCTGCCGATAATAGAGATGATGCAGCACTGCTGCGTCGAAAGGAGGCGAGTGCCTCAAGGTTCTGCCGTCCTTGCTCACCTGTTCTTCTTGTTCTGGTTGTACTGAGTCAGCGAGGGGTTATATTTGTTGGTTGCTTCTTGAGAGCAACGTTGCAGCTTATCAGGATACGTTGCATCGCACTGCTGCGAGTTAGGGTGTGTATGCAGCAGTGCCTGCGCGGCAATGCCATATTTCTGAACTTTCATGGCAGATGGCATCTGGCATCTGCAACCACGCGTTCCGGTTGAAGATGCAATAAATCTATGCAGGAACCTGAAAAAAGAGAAGAAGGAGAAGAAAGAGAAGAAGAAGAAGGACATGAAAGAGCATCGGCATCGTGAAAGAAGTAGTCCTCGTGTCCGCAGAGGTAGTCCAAAGCTTGGGGACGGCCCCAGCGGAAGTACTAAGCATGAAAAGAAACCGCACAGTCAGAAATGTGCAGATGGATGGCGCGAAGGAGACGATGCTTGGGCGACAGCAGCGTACAGATCTCGGGACCGAAGGGATGATGCAAAACAAGAACGGGACAGCAGGGGTCAAGCTGCTGACAGCAGTAGACCTGGTCGAGATCGTCATGGCAGATAGTATCAGTTCGGGGAAGAGCCCGACATGACACCTGATAATGGATGGGAGCGGCCCAATGTTAGCACTTATTGATTACATTGGCAACTTTCCAGTATTCACTTCACAAAGTCTCAACAAATCACGACATCAGATGCAAACACCTTTCATACAGGACTCCAGAAACTTCCTGGGGCTTGGAAGACGTGGCGACGGGCAGTTCAGATCTAGATTGGTACATTTGAGTCAGATTCATGACTATATATCCCACGAAGTGGTCCATTGCATGCACCGAGTCACAGTGATGTGGTATCGATGGAGAGATGGAGCAAGCCACGGGTAGATTATCGCAGTCAGTGTGTGGTGCCGTGTCAATGGTTCGGACTGAACAACACAGAACTTAACGGGCGGAAAGGTCACGAGAGGGAACCAAGGAACCTACCAGCAAGGTGCTTATCACCAAGTCATATCTCGGAGACCCCCAGGCAGGGGTGCGCCCTCAGACCCCACAAGGGACAGGCACGAGCTACACCAGACTTGGGGGACAAATTCAAGCAACATACGATGGCATGGGCAATAACACATTCACCCACAAGGACTACATCCTCAGCACCAGTCTATAAGACACAAGCTGCACTGACAGAGTTGGCTACGACACGCACAACTTCAGATGAACCTGCAGCAGTGCTGATGGATCGAGAATCCTGGGGCCGTAGGTTGTGCGGACGGATACATGCGGAGAGCCACCTCAGGTGCCATGAGCATATCCATGAGCATATATCCATGAGCATATATCCATGAGCATATATCCATGAGCATATATCCATGAGCATATCCAGTTGAAGGGACACGATCTTGCAAGAGGTGGACAAGATCGTCCGAAACGTCGCTGGGGTCAGGGCAGCCCAGGGAGAAGGCTTCACAGCTGATCAACACGTCGTCTTTGCCGCTGAGCTGCAGTGTATCCCACAGTTGACCCGGCAGGCATGTTGGTCCAGTCACAGCATGCACCTTGAAGTGCACCCAGCACATGCATGTTCATGGCATGAATCCCCATGACACCTCTCTTCACGTCTTGGCAGTTACATTACACTTCTTGGCATTCTGGGCTTAGTGCATGTGTGACGTGTTGTTTTGTGAGTCGTATCAGCAGCAACCTGTGTTCCGAGGCCGCGTGTTCTTCTGTGTTGCAACGTGCACGTTGCAGCTGTCTCATCAGCCCATGAAATCGTACAAACACGCCCATCTGGCCCCTGAACTAAGTTCATGATCGAGAGTATTCACAATAGCACACATTCAGAGGATGCTGCTCGTCCGCAAGATGTGAAATCCAGACTGGAGTCGCAACGACACATTTTTGTCAGGTAGGATCATCTTGTGTTCCTCGTGTATTGGTTGTTTGATTTCTGCATCTGGCTCTGGAGGGCGAACATCGGGCGAAGTTTGTGCAGCGTTGGCAACCACACACGACGATTACTTTGGAACCACGGGAGCTTGGAGCACCTCTGTTATCTAATTGTTGAACTGTTTAACGCTCGTGATGCAAGTAGCTTCTTTTGCGGGCTTCGTTTGGACATGGGCTTGTTCTTGATAGAGCCCTTTTTCGGAGAGCATAGTGTCTACGAGCAAGTGGTGAATCCTGAGGAGCAGCTGCGGGATGGCTGTGTGGTTGAGGTTCTGTCCTTCTCTCAAACACTCTTGTTCATCAGCCCATATAGTCTGAATGGATGGTCACCTGTGCCCCAACCATGCAGGTCCGCAACAAGCTGTGGCGGGCCGTCCTCAAGTACTCGGTTGTTTTCACAGATACTGAAAGCACTCATGAGAATGAGAGGATGCATGCACTGAAGAAGTATGTGTACCGAATCATGATGGAACCAGACTCTTCCAGATTGGCATCGTGGGTGGCAACTGCCCGGAATCTCAGCAGCATTCTTTCATCTTTTAACGCTGTGTATATGACATTACCAGACTATAGAATGAAGCTGAGTGGGAGCTTGATATGGATGGGTCCCATGGGATCGCATGCTATAGAAGCAGCCTGCTCGCTCTGGTTCACAATGGAGGTCATACTGCAGATATTCTCCATCCCGTCCTTATCTATGCTTTTGAGGCGCACAACTGCTGCTGTTAATGTCCTGTCCGTAGTGCCCTGGTATAGCAGGCTAGTGGGTATACCGGATGTGGGCATATTCGCAATGTTCAGATTGCTGCAAATGAACAGGGCCCTTGCAACGATTCCGAATAGTGCACCCCTCATTAAACTCATGGCAAAGACGTTCAGTCGAGCGGCTCACATGCTCGCCCTCCTGTCTTGCCTCATTTCCATGCTCATTGGTATGCTAGCAGTTGTTCTGTGGACAGTGGAGAGGGGTGAGTGGGACGGTGACAGCCGGATATTTCTTCGCAGAGCAGGGTGGAGCTGTCCTGTGTCATGCCACGGACCTGCAACGTTCGGTGCATACAGCGGATGCTCAGTTGCTGGGGAAACTGTGTGGATGACATCGCGAGACAAAATTGGCAGTCAGCAGCACCTCTGCTCTCCAGTGCAGGTGTGCCGTTCTCACCTGTAAGCCAAAAGTGTCTCATAATGTAACGCTGCAAGAGGTTTGCAGTGCAGAACCGACCTGTCCTGGTCATCATACTGTATATTGCAGGAAGAAAGTCCTTTCAGCAGCTTGCTCTCTTGTGCATGGTTCTGCACAGTTGCAGTCGTAACGGTGGGATATGGTGACATGATACCTGTCACCAACTTGGGTAGGTGTATCACAGTAGCAGCAATGCTGATGGGTGTCATAGTGATCGCACTGCCGATCACTGTTGTGGGCAGCACCTTCAGTGCTACGTACACAGAGATGAAGGACACAGCTGGAAATGTCAGTGGACGGCTGCCAGAAGCAGCATTGTTCGTGTCAGCGGTCTCCCAGCATTCACAATGCCATGCACAGCAAGGATGTCATGGCCTGGAGCGACCGTTACGCATCAGAGATCGGATTGCTGTCTCCAACGATGGTGTTCCAGTATTTGGATCGCAGACAAGTTGTGCTGCCAGGAAAATGGAGGCTGTGGGAACATCACATCAGCCTGTTCGGACGTCCCGGACCTCCTTTGCTGACTTCCAGGTTGGAAATAAGCGTCCATCTGTGTCTAGTGACTTACTTTCTGCGAAGGTACGAAGCGGAACATGGACAATGTGACGTGTGTATCGGCAGCTCGTTGATATAGCAACCTCATGCAGGCACTTCTGGAGCCAGATGCTGAGGATGCGTCTTCAGATGACGAGGACAGCGAGGATGTGATTGAGCAACGGTAATGCGCTGCTTGGCCTCTCACCACATGGCGTAATTCAACACAATATCTTGGTACACGACTTTGGAACAAATGTGACTGCTGCGATCGCAGGTACCGGCACAGGAGGGCGCTCATTGAAGGATTCCTCGATTTGGGAATGATCAGTCAGGATTCAACAAATACAATAATTTAGATGCCAGGAAACCAAACTCAGAGACAAGATTTCTGAGTGCTGGGTTGTGGACACTCAGGTGAGTTGAGGAGCTAAATTAGGTGGACAGCTTCTTTTCTTGCGCTTGCTCGTGGGGAGAATGCTTGCAACTTGTATGACACGAAAGTGCAAGCAAACAGTCATGTACCCAACTTGTGGAGGTGTGCTGGTTGCTGCTGACCGCCGCACAGTGAGCATGCATGGGATTGATGGGTAAGCGAAGAGCATCATCTCTGTGTGCGGAAACAGAATGAAACATAGATCCCTGTGTTGACTCAGTTTTGTGTTGACTCAGTTCTGCACGCATGCTGGTGACTCCGAAGAAGTGAACAGGAACTTGTGGCATGTGAATCAGGCTTCAGGCCTGGAATATGGAACAATTCCGAAACAATGGGCCATACCATCAACTCAACAGACGCATTCCAACCGCATCCTGCCCTCTATATGGGTACAACTGTCTAATCCAATACCCGCATCTGTACTTCTGTGTCCACATGCCATTCAGCCCCTGTGGGGAGCGCTTGAATGGAACCACTTCAACACTGCCAACCAGTCTTGTAGACTCTGGCACATAGCTAAAGTTTATCTATCGGGGGCACTGGAAATTGTACATACTTATTGTTGTGCAGCACACGGTATGCCTACGTGCAGATACGCAGAGCTACTGCAGCAACTACTGTCTGACATCCTGCACACTCTTGCAAACCAGTTGCACAAATAAGACGATTAAGCAACCAAAATCAAATATCCACTAAAGCTACAAGACATGCTGCTCCCAAAACTTCTTCAGAGCACTCCAATATAAGATTTTGTCTGTTTCATATGCATCCATGTGCCCACTGTTTGGACACTCCAGCCATGTGCTGTTGGGAGTCTCCAGTCGCTCATTTAGCTCCTCCATGTGTGCGTAAGGAACAAGAGTGTCCTGCAAAGCTGCGGAATCAGGCGATTTGCATTTCGCCACAGTCTCAATGGCAGAAACAAGAACTGGTGCATACAATTCGGAGCTTGTACCCTTTACTACTGATATGCCACTGCAAAACATCTAAATCAGAATGCAGAGGCAGCAGTGATTGTGCACACCTGTTTTGCTGCAATCATGAGGACAGGGACGTCCTTCAGCAGTGAGATTTGCTCCCTGTTACTCCACTTGTTGCGCACGAGGAAATTCAGCGGCCTCTTCTCCCCGAATCCGAAGGAGAGAAATGGGAACAGCCTTGGCACCATATCTTCAACGCCAAGGAATGTATTCTCAACAATGAGTGCACGCAGTTTGCTCTCGTGCTTGGCAGCTGTGTGCAACGCCACTGCTCCACCAAGCGACTTGCCCACCACGACGACTTTTTTCGTGTCGACGTCTTTTCGCTCCAGTACATGCTGTAAGGCGGCGTTGGCATCCATCAGAAGGCCCTCCTGTGAAGGTGACCCCTCAGACTCTCCGTACCCTCGATAGCCTAGCACAAACACTCCTGCTTCCAAGTGCTTCACTAGCTTTGCAAGATAGTGTAGCCGGAAGCTCATATTGCCGGCATTTTCTTGAAAGAATAGTACGACTGGAGGCTTGACACCTTCTGGCAACGACTTGGGCATGATGTGCCAACAATGCAGCTTAGTGCCATCCTCAGACTCTATCCATACGTCTTCATACCGGTGGCCATAGTCCTCTGGAGTTCCCACGTACTCATCACGGACTGAAGGAATTTTGGGTATGTACAAGAACTTCTCCTGGAAGGCATACAAAGCAGCCAAGCCAACTGCTGTCAGAACACCCACACCAGAAGCAATTCTCACACACCATAGAGGTATAACCTTCATGACCGCAAAAAGAACCATGCGTATGTACAACCTATGTGCGTTCTTGCGCCTTGGGAAAGGCTTCTACAATATGCGGGAGGAAACAAGCACACTTGGTGCAACCGGAGTTCACTCAGATATCCAGTATATGCGGTCACGATCTCTCACAGACTACCAAACATAGTGTTGTTCACTCAGATGTCTATGCCTATGTCGAGGATTGTTGGCGGATGTGACTGGGAAAAACTGCACGTGGCCATCGATTGTCAACATGACATCGACGGAACAGAATACTTACATCTGATCATGTTAGTCAGTTCCCTTGACTCAGTCTGCACTGCTGTGTGCAGTGCTGTGTTTCGTGTCACTTTGGCCGAACCATGGCCAGCTCGGGTGGCGGTGGTGCGATGCCGAAGTACCTCTGAGTGGCCGAGGTACATCTGTCTGAGCGTCCGAGTGTCTCGGAGATCTGGAGAATGATCATTGTAAATTTCGATCCGTTGCAGGAACGAATGTTAACGATTGCAGATCGTCTCTTTCACTGTCCAAGTTGCGACACGCAGATTCAGCAGCTACAAATGCACCCGTCAGTTGGCATGGTTGGTGGATAAGTACACCTGTGTATCAGTATGAGCTTAACAATTCCAAGCATAGGCATGAGTAGGCGAGGGCTCACAGGAGTCGCCCAGAGACATGCCGCTGTGGACAGCTGCATGCACAGCCGACTCGCACAGCCGGTATTAGCAAAACACACTCGGTGTCCGAGAAGTCGGAATTACATGTGTGCTGCGTTAGCTGATAATTATGTCACATGGACTCAAGATGACGATATTGAGCAGTCCCTGGAGCGGCGTTTCAAAGCAGCTGATCTTGATGGGTGCGATTGACGCATGGCTGCCTAGCCCCACAGCTGAAGCGATTGCCTTATAATTTTGGCGATGAATCAAGTTCCTGTCCGTGTATCGGGACTGGTGCCGTACTGAAGGGACACTGACTGCTATGCAGGAATGGCTTGATTGACAGAGAGGAGTTCGGACACTTGGCAGAGACTACCGGTGCGAGGCCTGTATACGTTACACTGCAGAAATTCTTGAGTATCTGGTTCAAGTTGTGCAACTCAGGGCATGCGGTACCAGTTCTCTGTGACATGCTCAAGCAGAACAGCTGGTGACTGTTCCCAGTCGTTATCATCATAACTTTTCTGTACTCTTGAGTGAACGCTGGGGTGTACATGGCAGGTTGTCTGCTGCTGGAAAGCTGGTGCGTTCATAGCAGACAACCGTCTGATGCAGTGCATGTCTGAGTGCAGGAGGAGGAACAGAATGCACCGTTTTTCACTGGCTGGCCACAGGAACTATAGACGAGCTGTTTGATAAGTATGCTGAGAACGCAGCCATCACTTTTGACGCTTTCAAGAGGCTGGTGTGCCCTGGAGCACCTTGTGGTGTTGTGCAGCAACTGGTGTCGTGACACTCCAGAGTTTCCTGTGCCACTGTGCAAGAGTGGTGTAGGATGCATGCAGGCTGAAGATGGCGTTCTCCTGGAGGGTAGGATGGCAGAGTACAAAGCGCTATTTGAGCGTGTTCCCTCATTCAGCCCTGGCCTGCCCAGCATGGTTGGCACCATAGACAGAAATGATGTGTCTGATCTGGCAGGGAGGCTCGAGACTCCTCTGACTGCACAGGAGGCGATAAATCTCTTGGATGAGTTTTGCAGCAGGAGAGAGTGCGAGCTCGAGGGCGCGGAGCGCATCACGTTTGAAGAGTTCTTGAACATGTTTCGCGACCACATGCTGGATTTGCAGCAGATCACCAAGTACCTCAAGCTGCAGGCGGCTCCTATTCCAGACACCTCACCACAAGAAGTATGCCTCGCACATCATAGCACACACTCTGTTGCATGCAATACTCTGCAGCAAGGTGGCAGGCATCTTGCAGAACTGGGGTGCATAGCAAGTTGTAGTGATACATGCGTATGGGTGGTTTCCCATGTGTGACCTGTGCATGGCCACGGTTCATGCTGGCTCCTAACAATAGGCCATGTTCTTGATGTGGGGGTGGGTGCAGCTAGAGGATGCAGCGAAGCTGATTCCGGAAGATGCCAGAGGAGTGTATAACATAACAAGCAGTGAGGAGCTGGATGCCTTTCTGAAGCTATTCCCTGAGAAAGTGGTGTGTGACAATGCCGAATCTGCTGCTGGACCTGCTCCTCGAGCGCCGCCCTGCTGGATACACGCATGTCGCAAGCAATGTCATGACAGGAGGCTGTGGTTATGCGTGCAACTGCAGCCTGTAGCATGCGCACATTTCGCAAGAAATGCACACTAATGTTGTATGAGAGGGGGACAGCCATCGGCAACCCTCCTGCTCGTTCACACACGCACAGACCACTGTGTTTGAGCTGCGTGCTTTCGGGCCAATTGATCGATGGTTCGGTGCCTGACATTCCCCTTGGTTGCTTCTACATGAAAAACACAAGAATGACTTGATTGCAGAACAGATCAGCAACTGTGTTGTAGTATTGTGAGTGTGCAGAGCCTTCCATGCGTGTTGGGGGTGTGTTTCATGCCAGGCTGTGGTACATTAGTCAATATGCAATCGTGTGCAGGTGGTGCTACTCTGTGGATTGAGCTGGTGCCGCCCATGCAAGTCGCTAACAAGGCCTCTAGAGAAGCTAGCCGCCCACTATGAAGGCAGTGTTTTCCTGAAGGTCATGGGTGAGGCTCTGTTTGGCATGCAGTATGCAGATGATTGCCATTTCTTCAGAACTATTCAAAAGGCACATTCGAAAGGCATACTCAAAAGGCACAATTTCTTCAGCACTATTCAAAAGGCACATGTTTGATCGAGGCTGTGATCCCTGCAGGTGACAGTAATAATAACACCAAAAGGCTGTTCAAAAACCGGTTGAAGGTGTGCGTTTCTCCTTTTACAGTGGAACCTATATGGACGATAGATGGTTTGGGGCGACACAGCACCTTGCACCATATACGCAGCCATACACAGGCACTGCTGACTCACAGCATCATCTTCATCCTCCTCCGTGCCTGCAGGTGAAGGCAACACCTCATATTTCCTATTTTCATAAGGGAATCACTGCATACTTTCGAACTGGAGCCAACAAAGCAAAGCTTGAAGCATCTCTGCGCCGTTTCTACAACACAGAGAAGTACTCTCTGCCGAAAACGTTGTACCCTCTGATCAAAGCCCCTCCACCTGCGTGACAGAATACTCATTGTGCGAGCCACCTAGTAGGCGGAGGATGGGAGCAGCATCAGTGCCGCCTCTGCTGCTGCCTAGGCGAGCACACACATGCAAGTACAGACACAACGGAGGGAGCCCAAGCCCTTGGGGCGTGTTGCATACCACCAGTCGCAACACTACCACAAGCTGGCATGCATGCACTTCATACGTGACAGCGCCCCACCAGCTGTATTGGTACATGTGACTCCCGCTCTCTGGTGTAAGCCCCGGCAAGGGCCGGGGGCTCAGGTTCTTTGGTAACACGTGTCATGCACGTGCTACAAACGTAGCAGCGCTCAGTTGTATTATTGGGAGAAGAGCACCAGGGCGTACCTTTGTTGAGCATTGACCTGCTATCCTGTCTAGATGGACTGGATTGTAAGCTGTTGTATAACCTGATGCTTGTCTTCTGTTTGTGCATGCTGCGTCTGTACCTGATCCATGGAATTATAGTGTGTGCTTGCTCATGTGATGGCTTGGATAGCAGCGCAGAGTGGCATGCTTCCTCAGCTGAGTTGTTGTCGCTGCACTGCGAGGCACTTGTATTTCTCAAGGAACTCGCGCGCATGCTTGATATTTTCCACGAAGTCGACAACAGCACTCCAGGTCCCTATACGGCAGCCAGCAGGCGGAGCAGACACATCTTGATCTCTGGCCCTGCATGCATCTGCTTTGGCAGCACCACTGATCTTGTCCATCTCCTTAAACACGGTGGCGACATGCAACAGGCAGGCTTGCATCTGCAGTGCTGCATCGTCAGTCTCACAAGATGCCTCATTAAACCGGGGCTGCAGCACTGTAGGCTGGTCAGCAGCCCAAGCGAGCCCCACTGCAGCGTTAATTGCCGCGATGATCCAGCGCCTGGCTGTGACGTCCGCTAGCTGATGCACAGGAACCAGCCCGCCTGCACATGCTTGCCGCAACATTCACAGACCGCGTCTTCAATGCCCCCATTCAATTCGTGGCAACTCGCCATAAGGCATGCAGGCTCATGCGTAGCACAGCCACAGAATTCACACACATTGGGAGCACAGTGTTGTGTGCGGTGCCCACACGATCTGACAGGCCCCCACTCTGTACAATCAGACAATACATATTCGTGCACGGCACGAGAACCTGCTGTGTCATTGCCCAGCTGCACGCCCAGAGATGCAAGGGTCGCTGCACAGGTGGGGCCCAACTTGTTCAGGTCAGCTGCCAGCTGATGTAGATCAGCATAGTCCCTAGGCCGCCCTCTCCAACCCCATGGTAGCCTGTCAGCAAGGTTGGCCGGGAGCGCGAAACCATAAGCCTCCAACAGAAGCGCGTTGCTCTTGTCTGCTCCATAGTTTATGGTCACTTCATCCCCCCGGGCCAGGGTCACTCTAGCAGTCAGCAGCAGACCAAGGCTGGGTGCACAGGCGGTCCGTGAGCTAGCAAAAGTGCATGGGCTAGGCACCATGCCCAGCTGAAACGCTGTGTTGGAGCTGAAGGGGTCGTGGTTGGCAAAGTCTGCGAGGGGTGCCAGGCACGCGTACTTCTTGCCTGTGTTGTCAACCAAGCAGAAGCTGCGGGAGCTCACTATCATGCACGCCCAGTGAAACAGCTGCTGCATCCGCCCAACGCGGCGGGTGCATGTGCTGCCTCCACACGGTGCCGCACACTGCGTGCTGCCCTCAGGGTCACCTGTAGACACCCACAAGGGTATCAAGCGTTACACCACAGGTGCAAGTGCCTGGCATAGTGTCTCAGAAACGGTAAGATCCATAGTTATATCTCCGGCTTACACGGTTCAAATGTTTTGCAGGCAGTTGCGGCACGGCACCCACCAAGGGCGGGGAAAGCGCTTATGGCATGAGGAGGCAGCGTAGCGTAGCCAAGCAACTGTACCGGGTCATACCCAGTGGGAAACTGATTGGCGCAATGGTGTCAGGTGTCAGGTTTGGCAGGGCGAGCCAGATGTGTGGTGCGGCTGCTACCACCTCCACCCATGCCTGCTCTCTGCCCTCCTTGGCTCTGCGTGCCCGATCTGCAAGGTGCGGAGCGTAGGATTCAAGCACTTGAAGCTCTAGCTCACTTACTGTGGATAGCATAGGCACGTCCTGCATGCTCGGTAAGCAGGAAAACCACTGAGCCCAGTAGCCATCCATGGCAGGCGCATGCAGCGTCATCCAGGCCAACATTGCAGCTAGCCTGAGCTCCGTGCCAAGCAGAGAGCTCTGTATGTAGTCTCGGAGAGGCTGGGGCAGGGAAACCCGCCACTGGTTTTGTAAGCTGACGAGCACCTGTAATGAAGACAACGCACACGGACTCAAGGAACCCTATGGCCAAAGCGGAGTACATTTGTTCAGTGATGCCACCTTGTGTCGTACCTGACGAATGCATAAAGGGTGATTTCCTCTGTGTTCCAGAGATGGTGCCGCGTGGTCTGCTACTACGAGGCAGCAGGCCAGTGGTACAGCCAGCAGGCATTCGTGTTTCCCCGTGCTTCGCGAACACGCGAGCCCACTTCCGCCGAACTCATCTGGGAAGGGTTCAACGCAACAATTTGCGTTCGGCACCTTGAAAGCGACATCGCTGAGTGACATGGCTGTGTTGCACTGAAATACTGGTTCACGGAGTCGATACCTTTCCGGTTTGTAAAAGTTCACGGAGTCGATAGTTCAATATGCTTACCTGCCGTCTAAGCTGAGGAAAAGAAGCTAACCGATCCCTGTAAAGTTTTAAGGAAGGCAAAGACACCATCTTCCTTCTGCCGGCCACCAACTTGGGACTCAGAGTCGCTGCAAGAACGTATTCTATCTCATCTCGAGATACTAATAATCTCGACACCTACAATGTACCTCATCTCTTCACTGTGTCGTCAGACGCGTCTGCCACAGCTTGTGCAGCTGCATGCAGGCTTTCATTCTCCAAGGCAGCTGACAGCTTGTCGAGCTCTTCCTGTGGCATTTTGTACGGCGAGAACTGTGGACCAGGAAAGGACCCACTCTCGACATCCTCCTTGTACTGCTGAAGTGCTTCATTTATCATCAACCCAACCTGGGCGTACTGCTTGCAGAACTTCGGAGTCACCTGCGAGATCAGTCTTGCTCAGGAAGAACAGTTCTAAAAGGGATCCAGCGCCAAACAAACTTTGCATCAGCTTGCCCTAACCAACAGCTCAGATACAGGCAGCAAGACGGTACCTGCTGATGATGTGGGTGGGACATCATGCCCAAGACATCATGGAACACCAGCACCTGCCCTGAGCAGTGGGTACCAGCGCCGATGCCGATGGTGGGGATGGACACGGCGCTGGTGACGGCCGCCGCAACTGCCGCCGGCACACACTCCAGCACCAGTGCGAAGGCCCCTGCACGCTCCAGCTCCTGCAGCATGCCGCCGTCAGTCATATACTAAAGATTGGCAGCAGCACTGCACGCGTGTCTCAGTTGTTAAACAGCATGCTGCCCATGGCACGCGTGTGCAAGTATGCTGGGGCCTCTGCGACGCCCTTGCTTGGAGTTGCGGTAATTTTTTGGCTGTCAGCAACCAATAGTGTGGTGAAATTCCGCGCCAAGCTGCGGGGTGGGGAGCCTTGCGCGCACAGGAGCCCCCCACACGCGTGAACACGGAAGTACAAAGCAGGCAGCTGGCAGCATGGCTCACATACCTGTGCCACCTGCACAAGCTCCAGAGCAGCGCGGGCGTTCTTGGCTTGTGGCCGGAAGCCCCCCAGCGCACTGACACTCTGCGGCGTCAGCCCCACATGCCCCATGCACGCAACCCCAGCCCGCACAATTGCTCGTACCGCTTCAACGCGGCTGTCAGTGCCACCTGCACACTACCACACCGCCTTGGTTCATATTGAGGTGGCTCGGGGGAAGATGCCAAGCCCATCGCGGCGCGCTGCAGCCCCCTGCGGCCACAAGGGTGATGTGGGGCAGGCGTGCACTGCAGCATGCCAACACGTCAAGTTTATCGGTGGCACAGCAGATGAGCAGGGCATAGTCCTCATGCATTCGACTAACACATGCATGTGCATGCGGGGAGGCCGCCGCACCCTCCAGCTTGACTGCGTCCACCCCTCCAACCTTCAGAAACTGGACGGCGGTGGCGACTGCCTGATCAGTGGACACCTCATAGGTACCAAAGGGCATATCGCCGATGAGGAAGGGCCTTCTGGTGCCCCTGGCCACTGCCTGGCAGTGCACCAGCATCATGTCCAGCGTGAGAGGCAGGGTGGTGTCGAAGCCATGAACCACCATCCCCGCTGAGTCGCCCACCAGCAGGATATCGATGCCTGCTTTGTCCACCTGCTCAGCACCCTAGGTGTGCGGTGCCCAAGCAGATGCCCGAAAAGGTGCTGCAGGTGTCCCGCCACCAGATGCGTACCTATGCCCAGGAAGTGGGCCTGGGCGCAGCGCCACGATGCCATACCATGCCATCAACATAGCTTGCAGTAGGATGATGCGATGTTGAATACCAGGATTACTTGCAGGAGTTGCAGCACAGCCAGGGAGGGAGGAGGGGCGCACATGCACAGCCGAGGGGTAGTCATATGCTGTCATCATTGTGAGCTTCTCGCCTCTGATGTACTTCTGCTGCAGGGCACGTAGCGTCACTCTGGCTGGAGAATTTTCCTGGGGCCCCCCATACACTGCCGCTTCAGGTTTTGTTGCGTAGCACCGGACATGATGTGTTGGTGCAAGCCACTGCCAGCTGCTTGCACATGGGCCAGTTGATATTAGCCAAGGAGTCTTGACTGAGAAATTAGGGCTCCGCTTGCTACAGCGCAACATCTCCCTGAGCAGAGCCTGTGGAACCATGTTGGTGTTCATCACAGGCTCAAGGCTGCAGCGTTCCTGCGCTTGTCCGTCTGCCTGTTGCAGCGTAGAACCTGAAGCAGAAACTGAATGCCATTTCAGCAATCTGGATGAAGCAGGGGCTAGCGCTTGTGTACCGTACCTACAAGGTGCTTGTCACCTTCTTGGCTCCTCTGCTCAGACGAAGTTACTGCATGACAGCAGGCACAGGACACAGCGTCAGCCAGGGGGACGCAAAGCACTTTCTTGGAACTTCAGTGCATGCAGGTGTAGACGAGCGAAGCACGCAAACATGCGACGCTGTCACACTCACTGATGTTCTGTTTCGCACATTCAACTGGCTGCACTTGAGAACTTTCTTACGGCACTTACACAGCAATTAATTCACTTGAAACCGAAAGCAAGGCATCTGGTGTCGGCAAAACCTTTTGCGGTGTTGTAAGAGCGTCGGCGAGCAACTGACTGGTCAATTCACTTTGCATGTGGACTCTTGCGTATGCGGCCACACGCGCCTTTCACTTTATAACGTGTTCCTCATGATTCGTTTTGGAGCATAGCATATGTTCGAACCAATCTGCGTCTTCAATGCAGTTGTGTCCAGTGTGGCTGCACTTGTAGCGCCAGCTGATGTTGTCGGCAAACTAGTGTTGTGCCAGTGCGGAGAAAGTAAGTACATGCCTACCGTATCTAGATTATAAACCTATCACAGTTCTGTCATGAAGTTCGACGGTCTGTCTGCGTCCTGTTCAGTATTCTGTTGAAAGGAAGATGAGCTTAGACAATCCCAACCCAGAAGTCTTTGAACGTCAAGAGCGCAAGAGACCTGCAAAGGGTGAGGGAGAGCCTCTTGATGGCGGAGACGTGTTCGAGTTCATCAGGGACATCCAAGATCCCGAGCATCCTTACTCTCTTGAGCAGTTGAACGTGGTGAAAGAAGAGCTCATTTCCCTGGATCACGACCGCAAGACATGCACGTGCGTTTATCATGCACTTGCCGTCGTTTGCTGCAGTTGGCATGGCATTGGTTGGCTCTCACACCTGGGCCCACTAACCCAAGACAGCACAGCAGGGACCACCATGCAGGGTCCAGTTCACGCCCACGATAGACCACTGCAGCCTAGCGACGCTTATTGGGCTATGTATACGCACACAGCTGATGAGAAAGCTGCCCAAGACGTACAAGCTGGACATATCGGTGCGTGCTGGGCACCTGTGTTATGTGCTCCTTCTAGTAATGATGCAAGCTACGTACTCTTGGTGCGAACCTCAGGCCGAATTCTAAAAGGGGACAAGGTGCTGGTACAGATCACAGAGGGGGGACATGCATCCGAGGATCAAGTGAACAAGCAGCTGAACGACAAGGAAAGAGTGGCTGCTGCATTGGAGAATGCCCACCTGCTCAGCATGGTTGACAAATGCCTTGCCACCGCTGAGACACCGCAGCCAAACTGATGAGTTTGCTGTCACCTGCCGTGATGTAGACAAGCGAAGGCTGCACTGCGCTCTCGCGCATTCAAGCATCAAACAATGTGTTTTCGTCACCAGTGCCACATGGTGCAACCCATCAGGTATGGCGTGACGGTGCCGCCATAGAGATGCCTCTTAAATTGCATAGGTGGCACCGCGGGTCTTCGCACTGTGTGCCAGAAGAACCTCCGCAAGACCCCCCCCTCCGCCCCCATGCACATTTGTGGGTGCACCGCAGGACTGGCACTGCTGCTGGAGGCCCCTCAGCCAACACATCGCTGCACAGCAGCCAGCTGCTGCAGAGTTGTACAGTTTTCCTGAGCACATGTTCTGGATAGGCAGAGCCGGGCGTAATGCGTGGGCAGCTTGCTCTTGGCATCACCTTTCTTTTTACTTCTTGATGCCCTGCCTGCTGGGAACCAGTGGCGCTTGCAGAATGTAACAGATGCGTGGCTTGCATGCACTCATGTCACCAGCAACCTGCGGGGTTGTGGCTGCAAGTGTGGCTGTCTCATGGCCACGTGTTGTCATGTGGCTTCGCATTTCAGGACTGCAGCAGACAAAGCCATCATGGAGGTCTTTCACAGCACTCTTGGCAAGACCACGAGTGTAATCACGAAACACAATGCCACAAGCTAGAGCACAACGCTAGCTGAGATTGTTTCCGGATGGATCCATGGAATTCCAACAATCTAGTATCCACGCGTGCCAACGCGTTGCTCATTAATCTTGTAGATACGTTTTCCACGTGAGCTCAACCGAAAGGGAGTGGCACAATCATTTACGCAGTAGCCCGCACAACGTGTTTTCAAAGTCTTGCTCCCGTGCGCGGGTAGGTGCTGACTGTCACGAGTCCTGGTCCTGAGTGTCCCGTTTGCAGTGCCCACCACTGCTCGAGTGTTACATATACTATTATATACAACGTTGATCTTTAAAGCACCGACTATCAACATGCGCAAATGCTTCTGTGCGTTTCTTCGTCTTCTTTACTGATCCATGCTTTTGTCCTCACTGCGCACCGTCGTCTTGTACTTTCTGGTGGTCGTTGCAAGGCTGCGTACCTGAATGACAGCAATGTTGTCTCCTGCCGCATGCGGCCGCTGCTAACCAACAAAGGCACACCATGTATATTGTTGATTGGTGAACACTAGGTTTCTAATGCCTGATACTGGCCACGCTGCACTTGAGGTGCACACGTGTGGCAGATCACCACAACATCGCAGGACCGAGTCGACTCCCCATCCTTCAGCGGCGTCGCACCTCTACAGGAACATAACTGGTTTTTGGTTTTCTCTGCGCATCAGCACTCCGCCATACAATGTGTGGCGGTGATGAAGCATGTTCAGTCGCTGGTTTGAGAAGTGCCTGTAACACCTTACTGATACCACCATTATTCGTGATAGAAAATCTCACACACGCTTGCAGGGATTTGCTGGCCGTCAAGGAGCGACCTTGAAGAACCAGGCTTGTACTTTCAAACCTGGGTGACTCAGAGCGACGATTCATATCCACGTAGGGTAGAGGTGTGTACCAATGACTTGGGACTACTGCTAGATGTGAAGCCATCTGAACTGGGCAAAGTCTCGGTGGCTGAAGTCGTTAGTCGCTCAGTGGTGGTTGTTGCCAGATTTGCAGTGACCAAGTGTTAGTGTCTCCGGGACTAAAAAAGCAGTGGAATGAACTGAAGTACGTGTAACGTGACAGCAAAACAGTTTGTGCAGGAAGTAGAAACGCATGGCGTTGACGATAGACCAGCACAGTGTGCTGCGACAACGAGCATGCTCGCGAGCAGCAGCGCAGTCACCCCGGTTATCAGGCAGCCGTCCATTGACAGCAGCACCGATGTTGGTACGATACCACTGTGTTGTTGGTTCACACTGTGCATGCATCCGCGCATGTGGTCAATGGCCTGATGCATCATGATGTTGCACAAGGCCTGCAAGGTGCAACGTTTTAACAACACAAGAACGCAAGGAAGGCGAGCCAGTGAACGTCTGATGTACGGGATTGACAGAACTCTGAATGCACATGCGTGCAGATTCTGACGAGGACACGCTCAACCTCGTTGTTAAGACTAGTGATGCAGCACTGCAGCTCCATGACCTGGTGCAAAGCTCCTCAGACGATTCCCCGGTGCCTTCGTACCAGGACACAGCAACCTCTGAGTGCACTGAAATCAGGAGAACAAAAGGCAAGGAACTTGCAGCCTGCTCAGAATCACGGGATGTGCTGCGGGCTCTTCCACTGGACAGCGAGCTCAGGTTTGCAAATATGGTTGCAGTTGCAAAGCAGGCTGCTGCAGCTGCCCTGTCTGAGCCGTGTCCGAAGGATGATGCAGGTGATCCCCCTTGTGTGTCTGCCATTTTGTACACCAGCAAGAGTGTGTGCTTTGGAAGATGATGCGACTTAGCTGCACTGCGGTTAAATACAAGCAGTACTGCTTACTAGCCGCGCTGTTGGGTGTGAAAGCTACATTGACTGTTGGGGGTGCGCGGGATGGCTGGAGTTGTCCAAATGAAGCGCCATCCTTGTGTGCAGATTGCGGGCAGACTCCACGGGAAGAGGCCACTCCTCGTACACATCGCACCATCATGTCAGCACGAACCCCCCGCAGTGCACGCTCAGGCAGCAAGAGGGACCGCAAGGTCACCTCATCCAAGAAGCAGAAGAAGAAAGGATGGCAGACAGAGCGGGCTCCATCCATGGTGCATGCCTAGACTGTCGCATGGCACATGGGCAGATGAGGGCACATACATAATCGTTGTACTTAGGCCACATAAGCCTCTTGATTGTTTGCACTAGCAATGCGTTTGGCAGTGTGTGAATTGAACCTCTTGGTTGCGTAACTTATTTTCGAGGTGTACATGAGCAGATGAGAGTGGATTCCCAGGCAAAGAGACCTGCACCCTGTGAAGTTCTTTGCAGCTTTGATCTCTGTTGAGTGAGAATGAAAATCAGCATATCTTGTATCAGTATGGGGCACAAGTCAAAATGATGAGACTTCATGCCCTTTTCTTTCTTCTCTTTCTCCTTTCTATATGGCCTTTTCAAGCACATGGCCATGGCAACGCCCCCAAGAATGGTCTGGATTTTGCAGATATGTGGTGCGTACACATCCTATCATCGTACCAACAGGTGCCGGAGTGCCGGGGGCACAGGATTGTCTGTCAGGGTACCTATTTGTCTCCTTGATCTGCTGCAGTCGCAAGCATGTGGGCAGTCATTGCTTGTGCTTGGCCTGCAGCGAATCAATGTGGGACATCAAACACATGTTATCCAGCACTAAGAAAGGTCCATCGGTCCTAGGAGTGGTCTAGTGGCCCAGCCTGCCGTGGAGCGCTGCCAGGCGCACTGGACACAGGTGTGGCGCCAGCTGACTCAATGCGGGCATATGGCAGAGCCTTGCCCCTCGCTAAAGCTTCTGCATCTGCTTTCAGTACGTCCTCAGGAATCTTGCCTGCCGCCGCAGCCTGCATGAGACAGATGTCGTCAACAAGGCCCACATTGGCAGCCTGCACCACCTGTGCATGCCTGTGAGAGCACACCACTGGTCGGCCCTGTGCATCGAAGAAAACGAACTGTGGCACGCCCCTGACCCCATATTCTGCGAGCTCGGGCGCCCACTTTGGGTTATCTACATTGATCAGGGAGTAGTTCACTGCCCCCTTGTACTCCTGCTCTATCTCATAGGCCGCTGGGGTTAGCTGTTTGCATATAGTGCACCAGTCAGCGTAGAATTCAGCGATAGTGGGGCGGCCATTTCGTAGCGCGGCATCAAAGTCGATTGAATCCTTCTCAATTGCAGCAATAGAAGGGGCACCTCCCCTGCACATGATGCCGCATGTTGCAATGCACCATGGTGGTCATTAACTACTTCATACACATACTTCTTTCACAATGTCTGAAGCTACACTCTTTTGATGCCATACGGACTGCGGACACGTTCTGAGCTGTAAGCATCAAAATGGAGAGTACTCACCTGCTGAGGAAGGCCAAACACACACCAAGAGCAACGCCACCTATGGCAAGTCCAATACTGTTACCAGGCTTTGGTTCGGGCTCGTTTGGTGGTGGCGTGCTGGGATTTGAGCCTGTGGTGCCCGGAGCAACGGCAGAATCTGATGCGTTGGGGGCGCGGCAGGCGGACTGCACGCGTCTTGTAGGCACCGTTACTTCACGAGTACATCTGTAGCAGCAATATGGTTGTCAGCGAGTTGCCTGCGCTCAAACAGGGACATAGAGTAATGGCGAAGGCATGTTGCAACATCTCTTTCACACCTGACGCGGGAGCTCAACACTTGGGATCCGCGAATCGAAAATCTTTCAGCCTGCAAATTTCTGTTCTGATGCTGTGCATTAAGATCTGGTCACCTCCATTGGAGGTGCAAGATACGCACCTTCACCAACATGATCAAGAGCCTGCAGGAACAAGAACTGGATCCTTGAATGAACTGTTCAGACTGTAAACCATAGTGCATTGGGTTATGAAGGGTAAACTTGCCACCATGTGAACGAGGCTGTTCTCCACATTGTACACCATTCCAATTTCTGGCACGATGGACAGTTTTGGGACAGGGCATAACTTTGTTGCAACTGAATTCAACCGAGCAGTCTGTCTGATGTTTTCAGGTACAACTAAGCGCTCTGTTGTCATGCCGAGTGCACAATGTCACAATTGTTGCATCTGACTGCTTCTAGCATCACATCAATGTTCAGCTTTCGACATGTTCATGCAGCTACATTCTTTGTGTCAGATGCACCGCCAATCCTCCAATCCTACCAGTTCTGACAGCCAGAGTACTATGGGCGGACTCTTGCATGGCACGAAGATGTGATGTTTGCAGCTCTTGCATCGACTGCCTGATACTCCCTAACTGGTCCTCAATGGCAGATGGCTGGGCACCAGCGTGCTCAAATCTCGCGTCAGGGAACTGATCAGTTGCCTGTGGCAGAGAGCAGCGTTCTGTTCCACGTGCTGCAGATAGGCCAGAATCTACCCCCTGGGATGAAACCAACTCTACCGCGCCTTCTGGATGCCGTACATTGCCATCCCACCCGCCATGCAACTGGTTCTGGAGTTCCTCGACAGAGAGGCTTACAAAATCAATCAGTGCGTAAGCCTGATCTAGATGGTGTTGCACCACGCTGGTGCTCTCGAGTTGCTGGAGCTGCGAGGACGCCGCAGGAAGAGTTTCTTGAGCTCCAGGGTGAAAGTGAACCTGCACAATATCAAGTGAAGCATTGCAGCAGATGACATAAAGTATGCATCAGGTTCCATGCCTGCAAGATGCTCATCTATCTCAGCATGCAGAAGCAACACACCATCGCAGTTTCAGTGCACTTGAGGCCTGTTGATGATTCCAATCCATACGAGCTGTCCACTACTTGATCTGCTTTCAAAGCTGGAGGAGATGATAGTAGGTCTTCGTCTGCATCTGAGAATTGACACTTTGGCTGAGATGATTCATGTGCCGCATCAGGTGTGCAAACATGCTCATGCTGTGTTGCAACATTGTCACAAACATGATCCCCAACAGTGCTGCTTGCATTTACCTGTGTCCCTGGCTGCTCAACGGACTCAGGTGGCTGGTTGACGCTGCTGGGTGCATCTGCCTCTGCATCAACTGTTGTGGATTCCAGCATGCAGGAGTGCATGGACTCTTCGGTGTCGGCAGATGGAGAATGAAAGTGCACAAGCCCGCTTGCACTGAGAGAGGCGCCCTGACTGCCAGAGTAGAGATGTTCCAGGTTTGAAGCATCTAGGCTGCTGCAGGGATCCCACCGAGCAGGAACATGGGGAACACTCTGAGGAGTTCTTCGGTTCTGTATTTCTTTATTCATGCCGTCCATGCATACTGTGCTTGAAGAGCGCAAGTTTTCTGACTTTGCTGTGGCTGAGAGTGACGAGGAGATACTTCTGCGGGTGGCATCCCAGACCGGCCTGGGACCGGTAGTATGGCTAGCTGCGCCTGCCACAAGGGCATCGTACTTCAGCCTTTGTTGTGGACAGCTGAAATCCAGGTTGGGGGCGGACAGATGACAAGAGTTGGAAGCCCTAGAGGTACTGTTGGAGGAGTTTGTGAAGGGAATAGGGGCAGACAAGAAAGCACGGTGACACCTGGGCCTCCTGGGAAGTGCATCTGCAGCAGAAGGCAAGTTCAATGCTCCAGGAGACTTAAGCTTTGCTGAAGAACCTTTCTTTGCATGTCTCCGTGTTGCAGTAGCACAGATCACAGGTGTGGTCCTGGAAGCGCTGCACCTGCACAGCAGATTGTGTCGTCCGGCAGGATAAGCAAGATAGCAGGCCTGCAAACCAAACAACCTGCACACCAAACAACCAATGCATACCCTGTAGACGTCTTCTGCGACACTGCCACGTGCGCTTGGTCAGCAGCTACTTTATTGAAGGTCTGCTTGTTCCTTCCCCCTGGAACCCATGCAGCAATGGCTGGATTACCAGAAACACCGTCTACAGGTGAGTTGTACCGGTATCCATGTACCAGATCAGCGTTTGCAGGCCGCCTCCTGGGCGTCTTGTCCCATGTGCAGACCCCCAGGTACGTGCACCCTTGCTCAACATGTACAACTGGCGTCAGCCTATTAGCTGTCGCCTTTCTCTCTTTATCCCGTTCGAGAGAAGCACGTGTAACATCTAACATCTGGGTTGCATGATCATGCACGTATGAACGCGTTGGAGATGCAGAGCGGCCCATATGCGTTGGCCTGGTGCTCACTCTCTGAATATCCTCTGAGAACGGGGTATACAAGTCTGCCAGGATGGGCACTTGCACTGGGAAACTTCTCGCTTCCTGGAGTGCTGTGGTTGCCACAGCTGCAATGGGGTGGGGCTCATGCACGTCTGCACTACTCAATTCACCTCGTCTGCCTGCTCTGCCCTGATACTCTCCTGCCAACCTGGCAGTCGCCATGACGGGGCTGTGATACTGAAGATCTGCTCCTGATGTAGCAGAGAGAGGTTTTTTGAGGGGCAAAAGATTCTGAGAGGCACGACTTTGGCTGCTAGTGGGTTGCTTAGTAGAGCGACCATGTTTGGAAGCCAGGAGGGAGCTTTGAAGGTCCGTTGTTGCATGGCTGAGCAATGTGTGCAGTAGCCGCCTCGCTTCTGCTTGTGTCGCTTCCGAGCCTGATTGTGGTGGTGACAAGGTAGGGGAACCTGAGTTGGCATGAGCAGCGGTGCACTGCTGTACATTTCTTCTCCCTCTGTGACAGACATCATTCGGATGGAGCCCAGTGATGTCTTCTGTGGAGACTATTCCACGTCTCTGAAGGGATTGAGCTAACTGGATGCAGTTCTCCACAAGAGTTGTCATACTCACATCCGCGGAAGAAGGACAGGCCACTTCGGGCGGCACCGGATCCACTGGCTGGTTCATTGTGGGCTATTCTGCTCAGGAATTGTCACGCTACGATCTACGCAGCAGAGAAACCAGCATGTCAGCAACCCCCTGACAGCACGATCCCCAAACCAGAACACATGCACTTAAACTCCACTCAAGAATATGTACATCTTTACTGGAGACAGGGAATCGGAGCGCCCCGCAGCAGCGGTGGCGCTCACCGGTGCCTCATCATCAAGAATCTCCTGGTGTACTGTGCTCGAAAAACCCTCCACTGTAGACACATTGGATTTTTGTCTTTCCAAATTGAAGCATCGATGTGCAGTGCAACGATCATGGCTGTGATATCTCCGCACCGAACTCGGATTGGTTGCGGCCCAACTGGCCAGTATTGCAGAGCAGTATTGGGTCAACAGCTATATGCATGCCCGCGGCAATTAATTGAAAGTACCTCTTAGTCATGACGAGTGTCCTCATCCCAGCCTGTCCAGGCTTGCTCTAACTCTGGCCTCAGGCCTGATTTACTCTAACACTTCATTGAATGTTGTTTGGAACTGTCACTGCTTTCTTATCCATGCACCTGAGGTTTGAGACGATCGGTGCGGAGCCAAGATACTTCCCTGTAGATACTTCCAGCGATAGGTAGCGCTCAACCAAACAAATACATCGACGCGTTGCTTTCGAAGCCAAAAGAAAAACGCTTTCATGCGACTCCTGTGCTTCGCCGCCGTATCACAGTGATAATCAACGCACAACTGGCACAGCTGAGACCGCACCAGGTGTTGCCAACATGCAGTTGCGGGCTTTCACAACAGATTCTGGTCACAGTGCTCACACAGACTGTTGTGGTGCACCTCCTGTTCGTCGCACAAACACCTGTACTCAAACACTGTTGCTTGCAAATCCTTACGGGGCGATACGAACTGAGCGGGCCGCTTCAACTTTTCCCCTGCTCCTGTTCTCATCTTGTCAGGCTCTCTCAGGGGCTTTCGCGTTCCAGTTGGCTCCTTCGCTGAACAATTTGCCTCGACTTGCAAGTTGGGAGCAGTCAAACATCAGCACAGCAGCGCTGTCTGATGACAGCTGGTGCACATGAAATTCAACCTGTATGGTTGGATGGTGCGTACACGAACTTCGCCTGCCATGGTGTCTGTACGATGTCGATACTGCCGTATTGTACCTGGTACACTTCTGCACGCTGGAGTGTGTGTCTCACTGATGACAGCCCAACAGAGTTGGTCGTGTCTGCAGTCACCGTTAGAGATATACTCGCCCGCTACGAGGTCGGTGAAACTATTGGCGTCGGAGGTGCGGCACTGGTACACTTGCATCAACATGGTGAAGACAGCTTGCTGCTTGTTGCATCACATCCGTGCAACAGGCCACCTCTTCAGCCCTGGAAGCACAACAAGTATCTGTCCAAAACATGGTAGGGACACTTTCATGTACAGAATGGATCAACAGCAGTGCCTGTCGATGTTTGATTTCTGCTTTGCGCAGCGCATTGGGTCCCGAGGTGTCTGGTTTGATGCAGCTTCTAGGAGAGTTGTCAATCATGTAATGTAATGCAAAAGAAACTACCAGCTAGATATCGGACACAGCAGAGAAAATGGCTACCTAGTCTGCTTCCACCAGATGTCTGTTGCAGGCTTTGCAGTAGTCAAGAGGGGTAGGGACCGCCAATCTGGAGAAATCGTTGCCATTAAGGTGTGTTGTCTCTTGGATCTATGTTTTCCTATCGTCAGATGTTGCTGATGACATCATACTCCGCAGTGGCCACATTCCTGCACTGATCTGATGAGGCAGGTCCTTTCTCCTTGGGGCGAAGAAATTTGTGCTACGTGTAAGTCTCATACCACCAGTCCTTGCGCATTATCAGTGTACCTGTTAGCTGAGACTGACATCAGCACTTCAGGTGGTGGACAAGTGGCGGTATGCAACAGAAGAGAGCAGTGAGAGGGAGATTCGAATCCTTTCCAAAGTACACCACAAGAACTGTATACAGCTACATGCTGTTTATGTCACCGCCAAACGTGTGTACATTGTAACTGAGCTCGTCACTGGAGGCGAACTTCTGGATGCGTATGTCCTCCTTGCTCCTGTTCTTTGTGCCGGGCTCACATCGTCTTCTTCTGGGGGCTGCACAGAAGATGCACAGCGCTTCTGTGCTGTGTATCCTCACTCTTGTACCGTGTTCTGTTTACTCCTTCCAGGTATCCTTGCTGCTGTGCCTCCTTGGTGAGCACTGCACATGCCGTGCGCGAAGCAACTATCTGAGCCTGGGTATTCAGGGTCCTCGGCAAACGCAAGTCATTAACAACCGACGTTGCTCCATGGTGCAGGGTCACTGAGCGGGGCACCTTCAGCGAGGAGGTTGCTGCGTACCTCATCAAGCAAGTGCTCGAAGGAGTGGCTTATCTGCACTCCAAAGGAATCGTGCATGGTGACCTCAAGCTTGAGAACATTCTACTGGAAGGTAGCATGCCTTGTGTGACTGTGAAGATTGCTGACTTTGGCTTGAGCAAGGTGTTTGCGAGCTCGCCGACCCGCTCAACCATCTGCGGCTCGCCGCTCTACATGGCGCCCGAGCTGCTCACACTCGATCAACAGAGCGAGGTGGCGCCTTCAGTGGATATTTGGAGCGTTGGCGTCATCTTGTTCATCCTGCTTGGTGGATATGCTCCGTTTGGTGTGATGCCCTCTCACAAGCGTACAGATGTCTGTACTGCATGTGAACGGACTATTGTGGTTGGGGGATGAGCCTGTGTCTGTGTGGGTGAGTCCCTGTGGCCAAAGTGTTGCACCATGCCATGAGCAACATGATGGGAAAAGAGTGCAGATGATGATGACGACGCTGTGTTGTTTGCCAAGATTCAGGCGGGCAAATGTGATGACGGAGATCCTGTGTGGCAGACGATATCTGATGGAGCTAAATCCTTGATCAGCGGCATGCTGTGTGTGGACACAGCGCAGCGGTTGAAGTCTGTGCAGTGCCTGCAAGACGAATGGCTGCGATCGCATGAGGCGGCGTTTGAGAACATGCATCTCGGCACAGCCGCAGGTGGTAGCTCTCAGGCTCTGCCGCATTTGCGCTCAGAGCGGCAAACAGTCAGCGTTACAAGGCTTCTGAGTGCGCGGAGTGTTCGCAGGCAGGGTCTACCACAGGGTGAAGGGGAGGGCGGGTTGCTGTACGTACCCCCCGCTGAGGTGCATGCGCAGCAGGGCAGCTGGCATGGATTTGGCGCAGGGGAGCCAGGGTCAAGCAGTGCTGAGGATGTAGCATATGTCGTCGGGGATGGGGGGGGTGATGCACATGGCAACATGGAAGGGAACCAGTTGCCAGCTGCAGACCACGCAATGTCCAGTGACAGACAAGCTATACTTACTGACGCTTGCACATGTGCAGAGACGTTGTCATTCCCATAAGTTCCAGGCTGCTGTTTACGTGTTGAGGAAAGGCGTTGACGGAAGTTGTGGAAAATTTTCTAGGAAAACCTGGTGTACAAGTTTGGAAGGACCCTTCCGGTCCAGTAATTTTTATCCAAGCAGTATCCAATAATGCTGGGTAGAGTTGCCTTACGCTCGCCAAATGTCCAGATGGGCATGGCTGCTGTTTGCCCCTGGTCGATGCTGTCCTGTGTGTTCGCATGCAGTTGATTTCAGCTCTTGTCCAGTTACAGTACATTCAAACTTCAGTACTGTGCAGAAGTGGTAGGTGAATGATGTGGAGAACATGTTAGGAACACGAATGCAGGAAGTACATCATCGGCTGTAGCCGCTCTACAAAGTGACCGTTCGAGAAAGTGGTGCACGGTAGTTGAGTGTTGCAAGCTTGTATTGGTACTTCTGTTGGCTGCATCGGGCAACAAATGAGCCTGGGTAAAGTACAAGTGGTTTGGGGCGGTTGGGGAGCACACATGTGTGCTGTACAGCAGAGATTTTAATTGACTACTTCTGTATTGTCACAGCATTTGCAGAGTTGTAACTCGCGAAGCTGATGTATCCTGTCCACAGTACCCCACACAACGACATCCACAGCACCTGATACACCACTGGGACAAAGAAAAAGTTTGTGCACGCTGCAGGCACCCAAAACTTCCACCCATTCACCAATGTTGGAAACATGTCTTTCTTTATCTTTCCAACGATTTGATCAGTTTGCTTCTGAAGGGCCAGGTTCCAAGAAAACGCAGTGCATAGAACCAGCGGGCCCAGAACAACTTGATTCAGGGTGACCTTGATTCCAAAGCTGTGCAGTCCAGTGCCAGGGAACCGGTTGGCCAGCGCCCTGTACCAGTAATGCTGAAAAGGACCTGCACATTCTGTCATAATGAAGCCTCGAGTTTCAAGTGCAATACGGTATGCCGACTGTTGGTGAATGAGATGCATACCATATAGGAACAGTCCAAAAGTGAACATGCGTGCAGTTCTTTCCAGCTCAAAATGCTTCTCTATATTATGCTCCTTCTTCAGCTGATTTTTAACCAGTAACTGAGCGAGAACATCTCCCAGAGCCGAGAGTGAGCCAGAAGTGAGTGCTGCCTTGACAATACTTGTGACCTCCTGCAAACAGCTCTCGTGACCGGCAGGTTGAAGGTGGAAAAGCATGAAACAGGACGATTTGATAGTTTCATTCAGCACATCTGCAAGATCGGAGCAAACCGCTCTGTTAGATACTTGGCTGCTACTTGAACTGGTTGCGTTCGTGCGTCTTTGAAACCTACTTCCTCGCAGATGCAAACGTGCATTCAGCACTAACGTTCTAATCATTGTGCTTTCTCTCCAAAATAGCTCCTACGCGTGCGGCCAGATGCTCCTGATAATCCGACGACAGCAGCCAGTTAAGTGTACCACGCTCTGCAACCAATGAAAATAACAGTGTACACTTGGCTGCAGCACAAGCCTGTTGTACACTTGATTTCAGTCGGTGCGGCTCAGGGGGGACTCGTGCACAGGACGTTTGCTGAGGCCTTGGAGCGGATGTTTTCAAATTGTCTGTGCCAAATCGTCTTTCGTGTCTGCTGCATGAGACCTCATGAGGCCCCAGGAAACAGACCTAACAACTCACAAGTCGCCATGTCACAGATGCTTTTCTGAGAATAGGATTCTCTCAGCAGAGGAAGCGCTGCTGAAGCTGGATCGGTATGCAGCCGATGTGAGCAGAAAGTACGACAAGAACAGCCCCTTCACATTTTCTGCCGCTACTTTCAAGCGTTTGGTGGTCTTCATCCACGGTGCTGTGCCGATGCTGTGACTGCACATGAGAAGGCAACCAGACATCGAAGAGCCCCAGTTTGCAAACCCAGCTGCTGAGGGTCCAGAAAGCCTCTCTCGCAAGGAATTGCATGCTAGCAAACAATCAATACCGTTGTATGCTTATGCCATACTCATATCGGCGGTGCGTTTACCAGAATGAGCCTCGACTTGACACCTCTATATTGCCATGAAGCGCCATGTAATCTTGTCAAAACGTGCACAAGACATGCCATTTACTGACACCTTGCAGATTTTTGCTGTCTCTTCGGCGGGGGTTGTGTTCAAGAAGCTAGAATCGGACGTTCGGCCCATAACTGCTGCAGCATGGAGGCTGCAGGCAACTTCGGTTGTCATTTTCCCCATGTTCATCGTCCAATGGAGAGATGCGAACCAATCCATTCGCCAGGAGTGGTGGAAGGCTTGGCCCCTGATGAGTGCCTCAGGGCTGGCACTGGCAGTGCACTTTGCTACATGGGTGTTTGGCCTTGCACGCACGAGTCTGCCACATGCACTCTTGTTTGTCACCAGCACACCCATTCTCATAGCAGCAGGATGCGTGGTCATGGGGCTACCCATCACTCGGGGAGAGGTAGCCAGTGCTGTAGCTGGCTTTCTCGGAATGGTCTTGTGTGAGGTTGCAACCTCTTCCACAGAGGTGCGCCCTTTCCTGCAGAGATACAATTATATCAGACATAGAGGCGCCTCCAGCTCTACTATTTCGAGAGACATGCCATCCAACAGGATTGGTCTGCAGGAGAATGCAACCCTTGTAGGCGACCTGTTCAGCCTTATGGGGGCTATATCGATCATCGGGTACCTGCACGTGGGTAGGAAGCTAAGGGACTGGATGCCAATTTTCCTGTATGCGCTGCCAGTCACAGCTGTATCTGCAGTCCTGTCCACTCTTGCTGCCATCCTGCTGGAGGGTGCGGGGCTGCTGCAGATGGGCCACCAAGGTGCTTTCGGGTACTATGATAAAAAGCACTTTGGATGGGTGTTGTACTTGGCGTGCGGGCCAGGCATCGTTGGCCACACTGGATTCAATACTCTGCTGCGGTTCTTCCCGCCCCTAGTGATCAGCATGGCGTTTCCGTTGGAGCCCATCGTTGGCTCAATCATGGGGGCTGCGGCTGGAGTGTCTCAGCTACCAGGGATGCTGACATGGATTGGTGGCGGCATCATGGTGCGGTGTCGATACTTCATCGTTCTAGAAGTACTCATTTCACCAGGTTTCCTGCCACTGAGTGCACCAGGTTTCCTGGCCGAGCAAGTTGTTCGGTGATGTGCAGGTGGCAGCCCTGGTTGCGTGCACTTGGCAGCATGGCAAGCATGATGCACAGGAGGAGAAGAGGAAGGCAGTCACCCTTGCCACGCAGCAGGCACTAGCGGATGATGCGGTGGTGGAGATGTCAGCATTCTCCATCGTTGAAGAAGAAGAAGAAGACTACAGCATTGAAGAAGGATGATGGCCCGATGGTGAACTAATGCAGCTTACATAAATTGGTGGTAGTGCAGAATCGGGAGAATACTACCGAGTTTTGTATGATAGCAGTTTTGTATGCCAATAGCAGGACGTGTCCTGGCCACTTTATGTTGCAGACAGAGAGTACATTTGCATGCTCTCGGCATCACTGCTTTTGATGCATGATGATGATACGTCTGCAAGGTAGCAAATTAGCGTTCGCAAGCCACGCCTAGGAAAGTGGCTAACATCGACAGTACACGGGAGACCATGCGAATGCAAATAGAACACAGAAACGAAGAGACTGTAACCACACGTGTAACAGGGCGACCCGAAAGAATGATCTCAAGGAGGCGCCAAATGAGGGTTTCGTGCAGCATGGCACAGAGGACTGCCCGCGTACCTGGAGGCACTTTCAACCAGTCATGGCAGCACCACCACTCAATGAGCAGGGGTCCTGATCAAGTGCCTCGGCATGGAGCATGCCCTATATCTTTGCTTGTACCAGTCTTGGAACTGACCTCAGACGGCCTGATTGCGTGACAAGTTTATACGCCAAGGCCCCGGGTTCGATTCAGGGATCTACATCTCGATTTTTCCTCAGTAGGAAGTGCTGTTGCCATCCTGTGCGTTTAGCTGGGTACCCCTGCTGAGCACCTTTGTGTTGGGCGGGATATCCTGCTTGCCCAGTACTATGGGGCAGGGGATGGGTCAAACGAATCCGTCAACAACATCCAAACACTGAACATCTCACTTGCTCCCTCGCCAACACGACCATTGCTATCTACAGAGCAAGTATGAAGGGTCGTCTATCTATACTACAACTGGGTGCTACCATCTTTTGCGTGTGTCAACAACCTCACTAAGTCAGCTTGATTCAACCCGAATGAGCAGAAGCTCTACCAGCCACGCTACAGTCACCTACCTACTCACTTGCATTCGTCTAATCTTGCTGACTTTGTTCCCTTGGGAGGCTGGTGTGGGGGAGGGGCATTGTCATACCCGCTTCATGGGCCAAAGTGGGGAGGCCGCCTCCAGGCAGCGGGCCACACCCACCTTGCTTCGCTCCGCAGGAAGGGAAATGCTGCCACCCGCTATGCAACCAGGTGGGATTTTGTCCTCCTGATACTGCGTTGGGTGGGATCCCGCGCGGGGTGTAGAGCCCTGCTGCGAATCCCGGTCCTGCCACCCCTCGTGTCATCTTCAAGCCGGGTTCGTCTGAGCCGGGAGCATGAAGGTTTTCTGGTGGTGTCCCCTTTACGAACGGTCTGGACCTGTGAAAATGAGGCCGATGTTCAAACAGTGTACGCGTAGTCCCCAAATAATATGTCTCATAGTCATATTCGTCTTAGGGGACACCTGATAGTCATGAGAAACGTCGGTGCACGTCTGAACGCGCCGGCTGTGCACCCCACATGCTCAGCCACCCCTGCCAGCATGTCTCACCTTCAGCTAGGGTTATGTTACCTTGTTTTAAGTTCCGCCGTAACGTAACCGTAACTTTGCTTTACAGTAAGTTACGGGCGTATGTTAAGCAGAAAAAAAAACGCCTTCCGCCGCTAAAACCCCGCACATGTGTCCATGAACTCATATATCCTTGCACACTCGTGCCCACGGCTCCAACTTGCACATCCTCTGTACCCTTAATTCCGGAATATTTCCTGCTTTCTGCGATTTTGGTGTTTAAAGCCCCGGTTGCATGCATACACCAATGGCCACTGCCACCTACACCAGGCCCTGGCTCGAGCGCCCCCTCTGGACAGAGTGGCTGTACAACATCACAAAATAGCGTAAATTACTTAACTCACCGTAACACAAATCATCAACCGTAAGTTACGCCGTAAACTAAGTTCCAGCGCAAGCGTAACAAAACATACCCTATGACCCTACCCTCAGCAATAAATTGAGGGGCCTGTGGAACTTATGGGAGATTGGCGGCGCAACATACACCTGCAAGGCAACTGGCAGCTAGGAGATGCAGCAATGTCAGGCAGCACTGTCTACTTCCTCAACGTCCTCAGCTCAGACGCCATGCAGCGGCGGGCCCCGCTCTGCCCTCCCAGGAGCTCCGCGCATCGATGTCATCAGCATGTGTTGATGCTGGGCACATGTCAGGACGGGGGAGAGGAGGTCAGGGGTGGCTTCAACAGTGGGTATGTTGGCAGGGGCATCATCAGGGGGGCCAGTGGTGGTGGATTCACTGTATTGAGCAGCATGCGCACAACGGCGGTACATGGTTGAGAAGCAAGCTGGAAAGCAGAATGGCTGATCTTTCAGTATCCACAGTGCAAGGGTGTGTATGTCAAAACTCCGTGCATGCTTGTGCCCCCGAGCACCCCCAACAGCCTGCAGGGCCCACGCAGGCAGCCCCAACATCTACAAGACTCCCGAAACCCTCACAGCGTCATACCTCTCACCCTCCACATCCTCATCACTCTGAACGGCTGGTTCAGGAAGCCCCAACAACCCCAGTTGCGAGGAGTGACATATAAAGTAGTGCCTGCAGGCCCCCTCCACCACCGAAGGTGTGCTGGGTGCAGAGGCACACATGCGTTGTCAAGTCATGTATGCATGCCATGTCAAGTAGCAGGGCTGGTGGGTTCATCTGAGAATGGCAGGCTAAAGACGTCGACGAGCAGTGAAGCAGGAGATAGCAGGAGATTTCACCATGTGAAAGGTTCAAGGTTCAGCTGAATTCAGGTGTGAATCTGCATGCAACGCTCGATCGGGTCCTTCCGTCAGATTCACTGACTACACCCAAGCTACACCTGCTTAACAGTGTACCTGGCGTTTAACCTGCGTGCCTATTTTCTGCGTGCGTGCACATCTGCCAACGTCGTCAGAATTGTCCGCAGCTAGACAGTCGCCAGATATCCGCTCCGCCCCAGATCCCTAACAGGTATGGACGTCGGAGAAGGCTTCAATTTCTCTTGTACATCAATAGTTTTTGATGTCATCAAGGTTCGAAAGAGATTTCAACTTATGCCACTGAAGGTGAAGCTTCCATGACAGCCAAGGGTCTGTAGCCTTGCAAGCTGCTCTTGGAGCTTGAACTCAACAACTGTTACGAACTATTTCGATTTTCAGTGTTCTGCAACGTTTTCATCGTTTGTAGGCGGAATTCGGGTTTGACTGGGACAGAGCAACAGGTGACAGGGCGCCTTATGCAAGAGTGCAAGGTGTGACAGACTATACACTAGAGGTGGCCATACGTGCATCGATTCCGTGACAATGATGATATCATAGCTCCAGCGCAAGAAACTGGATGCATCCCTTGGATAGCTGCGCTGTTGTGTACCTTGTACACAAAGGCATAGTGCAGTGAGCAAAGCCAAGCCCTGTATGCAGATAGAGTATTTCATGGAGATTTCTTCCTAGAGCCTCATCGGACACGTGGCACGCAAGTTGTGTACAGGTACGCCACATGGTTTTGTGTGTTTGTGTGAGAGAGTGCGTTGCAGTCTGAATATGTCACCTGAAATAATCGTCACAGTTCAGGAAGTCGATAATGTCTCCATATGGAAACATGAACGTGAGGGCTGGGTTCCTACTGAAAGGTGCGATTTCTGTCTTGAAGTGTGACCTGTACCCAGTGAGTTTCCCGTTTCCCGATGGCCTGCTTAGGACCTCTGGGCCTGATGCGGTGAGTACCTGCTACTGTCCTTAAGGTTGCCATCTACATCTATACTGATACCTCAACTGCATCTTCAGGTTTGTGGGATCGTCGGTTTAGTCCCTTTATTGGGCTGAGCTACGACATGGGGGCTGGGCAAAGCAACGTTGCGCAGCTCACGAATGGTAACGGCGTCGACTTCCGCACACAATTGCCTGTGTCGAGGTGGCTCCGTATGGAGGTGAGCTCCCTTCTGTCCTTTCTGCAACACAATCATTTAGCTTTTGATGGTACAAGTCTTACAACCTGTCAACCACACAGGTGTGTGGAAATGTAAAGCTTCCATTGCCGGCAGCACAGTATGAAGAGCAAGAAGGGAATGGGACCCTTGGGTTTGGAGAAGGCTCCGTGGACCTGAACATAGCACAGTTGAACCCTGTGATTTACGTGTAACTTGTTCCTACATATGCTGCCTCCGTGCTGTACTGTTGCACCTGGAGTTATTAGCGCCAGGTACCTGAACTACTGACATCAGGGAGATCAGGTACCTGGGCCATGGTTTGAAATGAAATCAATCAATTGCTGCCTTGTAACTGACCGCAGCCAATATTTCTGCACAGAACTCCTGTTAATGTCCGCTGGGCAGCATTTCTTGTTGACTGGCCTGCAGCCCTCGTGATTGTGCCCAGTGCGAAGCACTGCTTTCATCATGATCAACCAGTTCCACGTGGCTGCGAGCAGGAGTCGATGTGTCTTCTACAACTGAAGCATGACAATTCGCAGACATGGATTGAATGCCACTGCCTGTACCGGAAGAGACAATGTTTCTGCCCAGCTTCGAATGTATATAATATGTGCCCATGTGGCCTGTAGATGCGGATGGCTGCAAAACTGTACTGCGCTGGAGCTCAATGGAGAAACGTCAATGTCCATGCAGCGCACGCATTTTCTTGCTCTGAATTCCTGTTCCAGCCTCTGGGACATGCATACAATTAACCTAGGCAAGTGTATGCCTCCGAGGCATTGCCTCGTCATCATGCACTGCTGCCTAGGGAAATACGCTCCAACGTAACCAAAGCGAATCCTGTCAGTTTTCAATAACAAGGCATACTAGTTATCCAGTCGCTGTTCATGCGTTGGCGTCCGCGTTACTCCACAGGAGCACATGGTTTCAGTCTGTACAACACGTCGTTGTCTCGTCGTTGGTGGTTGATACAGTGTTGTTCCTGTGAAAATATATTGGCAATAGATTGCTTTTTTGCTCTGAGAAATGGGTAATAACCTATCCAGCAGCAGCAACAGTGTTGCCGTGTTCCTGAATGAGCAAGCGATTAGAGCAGGCGATACTGTATCTGGCAACGTATGTGTCAATGTGCACGATACTCATGCACATTTTAATGGACTTGCGATCCAGGTATGCTTCAGTGAATGCGTACGGGCGCTTTTGCTAATGCGTCCATTTCTGTCCTCCTGGCCCGTTCATCTTGCTGCGATGGGTCAGCTTCACAACCTAGCAGATCATTGGTACAATTCAATTTTGGGAGCAGAAAAGGGTGTCCCAGTTTGGTTTGGAGTCAACACACCTGGTCTACTGTGACGACATGTCAATGCAAGCCACAAAACAATCCCAAATGCCAGGTTCCTAATTCAGCGTGCACTCTTGAACACATGACCCAGATTAATTTGTATCCATCGCTGCAACGCCCGTTCATGCTTTGCACACAACTGCATCATTGCGAAATACGTGCAGGTGGAAGGTATTGAGCAGACGCGGTTCTCAACCGACAGAAACTACGTGGATAACTCTGTTTCAGACTATTCACGTGAATGCTGGGGGAAAAATGAGCTCTTTCGGGTGTGTTGCCATCACAGCCACTCAACATGACCATAGTCGCATGCTGCTAGTCAGTAATGTGATTAGTTGCTGCATAGTCTTTGCAACATATGTCAGGCGCAAGCAGCCTATAAGCTCCACCGATTAGCTCCTGAGCCTGTCACACGCACGAGGCCACATGTTGCACAGATGACAGCCTGCAGTTCAAAGGCGCGCTACACAGGACATTCGTGTGTAGGCCGTGATCCCCTTGAATCTCATGGAGCAGAACCTAAATGCACAGCGAGGGCAATATCAATTCCCATTCACATTCCAGCTGCCTGCCCACATCCCCCCCTCTTTTGTACTTCGCTCGGGAGAGGTCAGGTGCGTTGATCAGCCCTGAGGACCAGTCCCGCCACATGCTCAGCATGCGCAGCCGCTGTGGCTTGATCTGTGGGCGAGTGATACCAGCAGAGGTCACTAACATACGTCTCTACGAGGTTAAAGCGCAGATAATGGGCAAGCCCGGTGGGGTTTCAAGCATGTTGTGGTTTTCAATTGGCTGCAATACACTATTTGCGCCCTGCTGCAAAAGCAGCAACCTGATGCCAGCAAACTTGCAAGCCGCGGTCTTGTTCTCTTCGTACCCCCACAGTTTATGCTGTCCGCCGGCTGCAGGGCACAGGTGGAGTACAAGGTGGCTGTGGTGCTGCAGCAGAGCCCCTCCGCGCTGAACTGGACAGGCCGCGCCGTCGCCACAGCGCCGTTGACAGTGCTGTCGGCACAAGCGCCTGCCACGCCGCGGAGCACCCTGGAAAGATACGCAGAGCGGCCCGTTTCAGACTGCTGCGGCTGCTGCGTGTGCTGCGGGGACTGCTGCGTGCGGGGCACGGTGGGCACGCACGTCGGCGCTGACTCAGAGCACATTGCAACTGGGGGCAGCGTAGGCACTTACTCGCTTGTGTGGGTGCGCTCCCATTGCGGCCTGCGCGGCGCTTCATGCTCTGCCCCTCCCCCTCCCCAGTGCCCCACATGCAACACCGTGGCCACGTAGGTGCTCTGCCACGTGGCTCCGCAGCAGTGGAGGCCTGCCAGGGCCTGTTTACGTCATCCTGCTCATGCTGTGTGGGTGGCAGGCTCGCCTCACGGCCCAAGTGCAGGTGGCAAAACGCAAAAATGCACTTTCAGTGCCTGCACAAGGCGCAGAGCACACGGCATGCATGTCGCACCACGGCCCCTCCTGTCGCACACCGCCGTCCTGTGTGCAGAACAGAACAAGTGTGCCGGTGAGCTGCACCCTGAGGCTCACCAGGAAGGTGCGGGTGCTGGACCGGTACGGGAACTACCGCAACGCCGAGGAGCACCTGTGGACACATCAGGAGGGGCCGATCGCCTCGACGTTAGGCACCGCGGAGATGCACCGCATGTGCAGCCGGGCTTTCGTGCCAGGCTCAGGCCGAGAAGCGGTGGGCGCCCCGTCCCTGCACACGGACCTCATCCAATGCAGGTATGAGGTGCAGAGCGTGGTGCGGCCGCACGCGGGGTGCTGTGGCACAAGGGTGACTGCAGTGCTGCCTTTGACTGTGATCGCCACCCCACTGCCTGCCCAGGAGTTCATAGAGCCACAGAAGCCGGCGGGGTGGAACCCGCAGGTGTTCGCCAGCCAGGTGCAGCCCCCCTCCCCCTCTGCATGCCTTCTGCTGCGCCCTGTGGAGACACACAGCTCCCCTTCCCACGGATCCCAGGCACGTGGCCTGTTCTTCATGCATGAGTCCCCTGGGAAGCGGTCAGTTGTTCGTGCACGAGGGCCTAGGCCGCGCGATGGAGGTGCGTGTGTGTGTGCCCCTCATGTGGAGCGCAGCCCGCCATGCCCACTACCCACAGGGCCGCAGCCTAGCTGATCAGTTCCGAGCCCTGAGGCGCCTCTGCGTGCTCAGTTCCCGGTGAGCTTGCGCAGGCGATCAGGTGCATGGCATGTGTAACTTCGCAGCGGTTCTGGTTCATCTCCGGCTATTAATAGCCCGTCAATGCCTGGTTAAAGCAAGTGGGGCTGTGCGTGCAGGATCTCGTGCTGGCCACCGCACCCCCTGCAGACTCATTGCAGATGATTGGTGGAGTGCGGGAGCCTCTCTTGCCGCCTGCCTCCCAGGACATGTCTTACAGGATCACAGACCACTCGCTGGTGTAGTCTGCAAACACACCAGTGGTTTGTGTTGTTGGCTATGTTTACACTAGATTTCTGATATGTGTGAGCGTGGTTCTGCGTGGTAGGGCAGAGTGGTACGCAGTGTTGTATTGTGGATGGGGCAGCTGGGAATTTATGTGTGAACACCTGCTGTAGTGTGATCCATTTTCCCGGAGTGGCGAGGCGACGCATCGGCTCTTGATGGCACTTGTGCAGGCCCATGCAGCAACTGCTAGGCAGAGGCCAACCAACCATTCACAAGGCACCGCCATGAGCCAAAAACTTGTGCAGATCACAGGAATTCCTGTGGTGCATGCGAAGTGGCATGTATGTCAAGGAATGCCGTGTGGATCCGCATACCGCCAGGCTAACCTAAGCTCCCTTAGCGTCACGAGTTTTGAGTCGTGTACTTCATGTATATCAGTGATATTGCCATACCTGATGCCAACAAATTCATGCATGGCAGAGTCATTACAATTGTATACAATTGTGCACAAAAAAGGACATGCAAGTGTTTCTCCTCAGAGCTTCGAACATGGTTCCTTATCTTGACCCCCGTGCAACCAATTTTTCATTCCAGTTCACAGGAACCGTGTGATGTTGCGAGCGAGTTCCGTTCAGCCATGCGGCAATCTGAGCATCTTCTGCCGTGTTGCGGTGCACACTCTTCGCGCTCTGGATGTCGAAAGGCAAGCATATAACTCACAACGTTTTCTGAGGTTTGTGGCACGTTCCTGAAGTTTGAACGCGACAGCTACCAGCGGATGGTTAGAACACAAGCGCAGAGTCCCTCTAGACCCAGCGACGAGAGCACACAACAGCCGAGCCTAAATCGCCCCGAGAGGAAACTCAGAAAAAGGATCGAGTTTCCTGGTGATGTAAGGCAAGGAAAACCTCTGGTACGTCCAAGCATGCCAGTTCAACTCCACTCAATGTCACGATTAGCAGGAAGTACGGCCGCGCTTACAGGAGCCTCGAAAGCGACGGCGAGCCGCAGATGTGGTACCTGACCCAGCAGGGAAGCCGATTGGCCGGGAAAGGCAGTCACCTGAGCCGGCAGGGAAGGAGCAGAACCATGAGGATCAGAAAGCTAATTCTGATGGGAAGCCTGCTCACCCAGAAGCGCAGCTGCATTCCACAGATGTCGTTGTCAGAAAGCAGGGAGCAACAGATGTCGTTGCACAAGGAGAGAGGCACGTGGTGTTGAAAAGAGACTCCTCGCTGCTCAAGTTAACGTATGAAGAATACTTGGAGGTTTATGAGCGTGTGGAAGCAGCCTGGCGCCTGAGAAAGGTCGAGGATTTGTTTTTGAGCAGCAAAACACAGCAGTGAATCCACTTGCACCAGAACCAGTATGGCGAGTCCAAGAAATGTTGTCCAGGAAAATTGAGCTATATTCCTTTTACGCGTTTTTTGGGTGTAATGAAGCATTCTTGCACCTCACTTCGTACAGTCAGAACGAGGATCCATATCACTGTGATAATACAAGTGGGAATGTCCAGTTACGTTGAGTGTGCATCTGCCTTGCCTCAAACCACGCTGTGTACATTGCATAGTTGTCGAACACCCATCATGTCAGTTCAAGGTTGTTCCATCCTTCTGGGATTGCGTCAGAGTGCAAAATCGGGAACACCTGGAACTGTACTGCGCGTTCGCGTGTACTCCTTAACCAGGTGGCTTCGAATCTACACACTACGCCTTCACCTGTTGCTATACGAAGACCCACGTGCTGTGAACTGTCTGGAAGGACATGTTGCGCACAGGAAAGAGAGGCACATGTCAAGTGAGGATTTCCATTTATGTGTACAAGGTGCCACAGGCAGCCACAGAGGTACCTGTCAACTCCCTCAGACGATGAAACGCAGTGAAGTGAACGCGTGCACTTCAAAGTTGTGTGGGAGAGGGAAGCCCATGCTGGCTGGGAGGTTACGGCATGCAGTTTGCAACAGAGCTGTGCACTTCAGTCTACAGAAGCCTACACATTCTCAGGTGATGACAAATGATCCATAACGCAACGTGATGATCCAGCTGACAAGTAGACATGGTCCTCAGCGCCCGTGGATGCTAGATTCCCCACCATTGACATCACATCGGCTGGCTGCTGCCTCTCAGCCAAAGACTCCATGAAACAATCTCTAAGAACATCACTCTTCCTCACCTCGCCTCCTGGCAAGCACCTTTTGCAGCTCTGTGAGACCTCCCTGCGGCAGCTGTGCAGGGGAGGCGCGTGCACTCCTGAGGGGGTCCTTGCTGGGGAGCACAAGCGGGGCGCCATGCCCTCCAGCTCCAGCTCTCACCGATAATCTAGCTTCTGGGGTGACATGGTCTGCAGGTACCTCTGCATGGTCACCTGCATTGCGTCGCTCCCGGAGCTCCTTCGCAGCCGTGCTTGCTGTTGGCGTGAGCATCTTGAGAGCATTAGGGTTGGGCGGGGGGAGCCTCACTGCCTGCTGTGGCGTCTTCGGGCTCCTGTATGTGTATCGGAAACGATGGAAACTTGAACCTGGCCAGTGCATCACGCTGCATGGTTCCAGCAAGCAAGCAGCGCACGTCTCAGATATGCTCACTGACGAGGCCACCATGCCACCAAGATCTTCGCTCAGTATTTGCTCCTGCATTGACATACTGTTCTGGTGTGATGATGCGCTGCATGGCTTGGTAGGAGGTCGTCTTGCATGTGCTCTGTCTGTACAGCACTGGTCGCTTCTACGTCCCCGAAGCTGCGCTCACGATGCTGCATGCAAGCATATGTAAGAAACGGTAAGTTTAATACCTTCAAATGCGCCGGTAGATGCTGTACAGTTCTGCGCCAACGAGCACGCTCCTCTCTGTGGTACCTCAAGCTCCCCGCAATCAAGTCTGCCAACGCTTTTTCGTCTGCTATAACCTCCGCTGCAGATCTGAGACTTGCGGAATGTTCATCTACCCGCTGAAGGGCCCCTGCTACATCGATCGCAGCTGCAATGTCGCCGTCCATGCTTCCTTCCGAGTTCAGCCCCAAGCACCAGCGCAAACGTCAGGTCAGTCAAGTACTCGTGTACCCTTCTTTGACGCCCCAATATGTATTGTGCATATCTGCACTATGCTGATGAGGTTGGTGAACACTGCACCACTGCTTCGAGACCCACGCACATGGCATGCGTTACAAATAGAACATATCGCAGACCTCATCTTCCAAACAAAGGACGCTACCTATTACCCAGACACGCCCAATCAATTACAAGTCCATATCATTCCAATCGACGAAGCAATGGTACATGCATGCACCGCATGATGCATCAAGTGGCGGTGCATGTGGACGCCGAAATCTCCACAGCAAACCCCACTGCTACCTGAGGTCGCCGTACTGGCCACGGCCCCGACCCCTGCCCCTGCCGCCGTCCCCACTACGAAAACCATCTCCACCATCCATCGGATGTGGCGGTCCACGACCACCACGGCCACCCCTGTGGGGAGGACCTTCATGCCTGCGGGGCGCTCCACCTGTGTGATGCCGTCCACCTGACCGGCTTGGTGGTGGTGGCTGCTCCCATGCATCATGATCATGCGGACCCGGCCCGCTCGCATACATGCGCTCACGCCCTCGGCCAGGGTTCGGAGGGTTCCTGGGCCCCATGGGGGGCGGCGGAGACCCCCTGGAACTAGCATACTTACCTGCATGCATGTACACATCCCCATTGGGCGCCCTGCCTCCGCGGCCCATGCCAATGTGTCGGCCTCCCCCCGGCCCAGCCCGCTCATGAACCGGCCCTAACGCGACGCCGTCCTCGGGGGCACTGCTGGGAGGCCATCTAGGCGGAGCGGAGCTTCTTTGGCTGGGCGTATGCCCGCTGGGCCTGCTTGTAGGTGCATGTGCGGCAGCCCGCGGTGCACCAGCAAACGCCTCGTCCTCGTCACCGCGCTCGTCCCCCTCCGACGGCGTCTCGCCACCACGCTCTGGTGTCTCACGGGTTTCGTCTTTCGCAAACCGGAAGCACACTGGAGCTGCGGTGTCATGCTCCAAGCGTTCATGCAGAGACGACAGCGGTACCCCGCCTGGGTTGTCAGGCGGGGGAGCTTGTAGGCTGACGCGGGTCATGATCGCACGCGGCGCCCCGGCCGGCGCCGCAGCAGCTTCTGCGGAGGGAGGGGCGTACGCAGGCTGAGCTGGTCGCGCAGGCGGAGGCCTCGCAAGGGGCGCCGGCTCCACCGCCTCACGCCGCATTGCGGCGGCTGCCGTGGCCTGGCTCTGCGCCTTGGGTTGTCGAGGGGATGGAGGGCGGGCTACCGCTGCTTCGGGCACCTTGCTACGACCCGACACTGCTGAGCTTGGTAAAAAGTTCGCACATATAGCACCAACCCCACCTGCACACACTCACCCCTTCACCATTCCAGCTGCGACTGCACCACTTCTGGATGTACCGGGTACGGAACCAAGCAGGGGCTGGGGATGTGCAACGCATGTTGCCAGCACTTGGACAGCACATAACGACAATGCTTGATTCGCACTGTTGGATGGCTCTGAGAATTCTACTGTGAAGCCACAGGCGTTGGCAACGCAGGACAGCTGCTCCTCAAGGAACGTCTTGAGGAGGAGCGGCAGCTGCTGCATGCGGGCCTGCACCGCCGTCTGCGCCTCCAGAAATGCCTCCTCTGCTTGAGACAGCGCCTGTTGCACAGCAGACAGCTTCTCTGTGTCGTAGCGGGTGCCGTGCGGCGGCCCCACCCGTGACACCATCACCCCGGACCGCAGCTTGGTCTCTGGGGGTGGCCGCCTGCACATCGCCGTGCTTTCACTCAAGCGTGCGTACACACAAACACACGCAGAGCTCCGCCCTGAAGCGTCGGCTGCGCTTTATACGTCGGGTGTTGACGCAGGCATACACACAAGCGGTCTCGAGCACTCCCACCAGCAGCAGCTGAACCCGTACAAGGCTGCATGCCCTGACAACGTTTTCTGTAGCACATAAAGCAGCGGCTGCCAGGAACGTTGATACCACGCGTGCATGCACTGTGAGCACCGCGAGTGCTGTGGTGCCCTTCATGATAGGAGTTGACGAACTGCAACAGTGTGACGGAATCCTCTTCCAGGCAAGCTTGAGCACCTGGAGGGGACTGGATGAGACGATCCATGAGGAGGTCGCGCATAGGAAGTCCCTGCACTCCGCGGGGGGGAGTTGGGGTCGACCACCTCCACCTCAGGGTCGTGCACAGTGTGCTCAGCATGCTTCGGCATGCTGGCAGCACCTCGGGTGGGGGGGGGTCTGTAAGGCCACGGAGCATTGCGCTGACGCTTTCTATCTACGTCTATGGGCGGTGAAAGACGCTGCTGGCGGTCGGTCTGGCCGTTCCGGCGTTTCAACGAGTCCCCTCTCTCTGGAGGGTGGAAACCCTCACCCATACCCGGGTGCTTGGTGCCTCCCCCATCCAGAGGAAGCCTACCATTGGCAATCATCCTCTCCCCCGTGTTCTTTGGCTCGGCGTCCGGATGCCGAGAGTGGATTGGAGGGTTGACTTGCTTCACACGATCTTGCACTGGACGTGGAGCACCGCGCCCCTGCTTGACGGAGTCCCCGTCTTGTACTCGATTATCTACGTGCTGCTCGACTCTGGGCGCAGACAGTTCACTGCAGGCAGCGTCAAGGTAAGCCCGCGATCAGTGCTCCCAACAGTCCACACTAGACCCAGGCGTGTACGTGCGATCTCTGAATCAAGTGCTACAGACACGTTTCAAAAACACAGAAAACTCAGTGAAGCATTACTCCAGGTCGGACAAGTCTTGACGATTGCAGAATTGTTGTCCCTTTGGACATCGCCGCACAACTGACGACCTGCGCAGTGGAAAGTCTACGAGCAGGCAACAGTAATCCCACAAACTGAATGACTTACACACCCTTTTACGTACTGGATCGGCTTTGGGGCCATCTGAACGCGAGCAGAACTGGTGCCCCGGCTGCAGAATCGAGCTGTGCGAGCTGCTAAGAACAATCTCACGCAGACGAATTGAAGGAGCTTAGGCTTCTAATGATGCAGGAACCACGGTGAAGCACGTCAAGTGCAGAATTTCACACACGCATGTTGCAAGGCCGCTTTTGGGCAGCAGAAATTCAGTTCTCGATCTTCAAGGTACAGTATCACATTCTTCAAAGGTATGGCCCTGCTTCTTCCATATATTCCCCAGCATGCAGCATAAACCGTCACCAAATCAGGAGCCCCTAACCCATGTCACTGTCAGTGGTGAATTCTCCGTTGTTAGTGTTCGACAGCAGCACCGCACTTGTCCACAATTGATTCCCATACACACTGTAGAGTGCCTTGGCACGCTCGTTGATCGAGTTACACTTGCTGTACTGAATCTTCTGTATCTCGAGATAGTGCTGCCTATGCACGTCTCTGTTTCACACATCAGCCTGAACCAAGATTCGTTTTGCCGTCCCCTGTTGACAACAAGCACAGAAACTACTAATTAATCGGATGTGGCAATCTATCCAGGCATGAAGCCTTCTTGGACAAGCCTCCGCACGGCTGTTCACACAAGGTATTTGTACTCTGTACCCACAAGAACCATGCACCCCACTCTTGAGAGCCAGGAGTGGCGTCAACATGCCAAAGCAGGTTCATCAGTGGTGTTCGGGGCCATCCAGCATGGAGGTCTGAACCCTCTATGCTGGATGGCTTCTGCATACACATTCAGCGTGGCATTCTGACAGGCACCCCTGACATCAGCTGCACTCTGTATGCACCCACCACACATCATCATGAAAAATGAAAGGCACAATGACAGAGCATGCTGCGCAAACAGCAGTTCTTCAGTACCGCCGGTGTGATCTGGAGTGGCTAGGGGGCTGTGAGTGGTGACCATGCGGCTTCCAGTAGTCAGAGCGGCTGCCGTCGCGGCTGCGGTCGTCGGCCATGCGCACGTGCCACTGCCCTCTCCAAGCCAAATCATCTTGATGATGAGCGGCGCCAGCCCTAGCTGGGTCATAACTGTGAGTGTGGCGCTGAATACGCTGCACATCTGGTGGTGGCGCCAGAGCGCCAGCGTGCAGCGGGGTGTACAGCACGTTCTGCTGCACATGCGCAGGAGCTGTGTGCACCCCCGGAGCTTGCAATATCACAGTGTTGGGCGGCAGGTGAAGCTGCTGTACAGGTTGCATCCCAGCATGATACCCTGCCTGGTCAGGGGGGGGATGCATCGGGGCTGCGTGCTGTGCACCCCCATGCCCCCGCCCTGATGCCAAATGCCCCCCACCTATGCCACCATCATGCCAGGAGCTACGCCTCGCACTGCCCCACTCTGACTCATGCTGAACTAAGCGGCTGCCACCACCACGGCCAGAGTCTCGTTTCCCATGCCGGCTGTTTGGCCCGTATCCATGCACAGCTGACGGCACCACACGAGGCGCCCGCTCTGAAAATTGATGCGCATGCTGCGTGTGGCCTTGGTGTGGCCGCCGAGGGGGAAGCTGCCGTTGACCATCCCCGTCCCATGCAGAGCTGCCGCCAGGTCTTCGGCCTGCATCGGGGAAGTCGCTGCGGGCGCCATATCTAGGTGCGTCGTGGGCAGCGCCTGTGCGGCCCCCATTGGTATCATGCCGTGTGTGCGCAGGGGGCTGGGTGCGGTTGCGGCTCCTGCTGCTCTCGCTCGCAATCTCCCCAGCGAGAACCTTGGGAAGGGGACCAGGGCAGTCGTTCAGCTGCCCTGTATGCCCCTTCTCGCCACACAGGCAGCATGTTGGTTCTACAGGTTCCTGCACAGGAGCGGATGTGACGCCCCCGCTCACTGCTGCACGAACGGGCAAGCATGACTGCAAGCGCCGGTTGCTGGGCTCTGCAGGGTCTGCCCCTGTGCAGCTCAAGGGCATGGGTGGTGCCCTGCTCGTTCCAGCTTGGAAGAGCCCACTAAGCAGCACCCACAGCAAGAAAAGAAACAGGGCATGAAGCTTCATGCTACACATGTTCAAACACCCCAGGAGACGGTGGCGCCAGAGACAAGCAGCATGGTAGGGGCGGGTAGCGCGTTGGCCATCAGGCGCTGGCCACCAGTCGTACCTCTGGTGTTCTCTTGCAGCTGAAGTGCCCTGTTTGGCCACACACTAAGCAGCGCACATGTCGCAAATCTGACTTTGAGTACGATTTGTTGCAGCCCTCCATGAATCGATACCAGTCTCCCTGGCAGCCTGCCTTGCACGCCTGCTGGCCGCACCGCACGCAGCTACGGACTTGCGCCTTCGCTTCCGGTAAGTAGCAATCTCTCAGAGAATGGCCAAACCCCTGGCACCGGTAGCACATCGCTGCAAACACTGACCCTTTACTGACCAGGGCTCGATAAGGCGGCCTGGGACGAAGAAACTAACTGAATTCTAGTGGGAAACAGCGAAATTTTATTACACTTGGGTCGAAGTTCCAAACCCTGTTACTGAACGTACTGCACGCACGAAAGCCAAGCTGGCAAGAAGGGATGTACCTTTCGGGCATTCGGCCTGCATGTGCCCAAATCCAGCACAAAGATTACAGGGTTGCTGCGGAGGTGCTGGGCAGTCTGCCGCTACATGGCCCGGGAGACCACACTTGAAGCATCTGCACACGGTGATTGCTTACGCGCAATGCGGGTTTGCATACAGCTGCATGCATGTCATGTTTGCAGAGCTTTGGTACGGCCTCCATAGCTGGGCGCACACACACAGCATCACAACCAAGAGGTCGGGGCTTGCCTGGGTCCAACAGAGTGTCGAACCATTGGCTCTGAAACATCATCATCATGGTACCGCTTGTTGCGCAGCAGCCTATTCATGTTGCTGCGCGCAGCGTTTGAAACCTCGTCGTCATCAAAGAACTTCACCCCTTGCAACGACACCAGTGTTGCTCTGTCTGCTGCAGAGATTTCCTCCGCTCCATCGACATTCGTTTGTAGATCCCCTTCTATTTGTGAATCATACGAATCATCGTCATCATCTTCTTCTTCTGAACCCTCAGCTTCTTCTTCGAGTACATCTGTATCCCCCTCATCAACGTCATCTACTTCATCCTGATCTTCATGTTCACTGGATGCAGCCAGGGATCCAGACAAGTTGTCTGCAGACTCCATCATCAGCTCATCGGCATCATCACCACTGGGCTCCTGCATTACAGCCTCTAGCCGAAGACCTCTCGAGGTGCTAGCCACTTCTATAGTGACGTCATCACTACTATGAGAAGGATCAGTGCTTGCTTTGCCAGTTGCTGCCTTCTTTCGTCCCGGACGTGCGCTCTCATCTGCAGCATCTGTTGCCCCTGAGCGCTTCCTCTTGGACACTCTCTTGGGTTCCTGAAATTGATGCGCCCATGATACAGAAATCATTCCATCTGAGTGTAAGACTATCAAGACTGGCACGTCTCAAAGTCGCGACTAAGACACTGCCCTCACTTGCTTGAGATGGGCTGCACGTGGTGAAATGCAGTCCAAAGGCATGGGTAATGGTCACCCACATGTATAATTCAGCAATAAAATGTTCATATTCATAATGATGATGCTGTGAACATGTATAGGTCGTGGCAGAAGTGAGTGGTGGCGCGCGGAGCCGCACCTTTCCATTGCTGCCCTTTGCCATCACGAATGAAGTCGTCCGAAGTGTCTGTGTTCAACTATTCGATTCTCAGGAGCTGATTGATTGCACAAAATCAAAGAAAACAGTGCGTGTAGCAAGAACTGCTTGGACATGCTCGCGCCTGCGCTGAAAAGCTGTGGTGCATTTGGCGCGGCGTCAGAAGTTCCACACAGCTTATGCTGACATGTATGTCATATAAGTGGTACTTCGCTGCACTCCATACCATTTGTGAGTCGCAGCAGCATGTGCGTGACAACAACACGGCAAGCAAAATCCTGATCGCGAACTTCTACGGCGTCCCCACCCCACGACAACTCAGTAGCATACTAGCCCATGGCGCTGTATGACTCTGGAAGTGGATGGCTATGTTCAGAACTTTCGTGAATAATGTTTTGGGACCTGGAAATCTGCCAAAAAAAAGTCCAACAAACCATCCCATCCATGTCCCATGGGATCCCACGCGACTGAGTGCATAAGGGCAATTGTGCAGGTAGCAGATGCAGAGCTATCGCCGACGTGGCACACGAGTTCTGTGAGACGCTCCATTCTCCGCCACCTGCTGAACACACACTACACGTGTGCACCATGATGTTGCCGGCAAAGGTTTGCACCGCATCATCTCCATTTCAAATGAAAATACCCCCAACAGACTGCATATCACATTTTTAAGGGCTGTGCGTTTGCAGATGACGACGTGCAGTGTTTACAAAGCCGCACCGTACCAGCCACAGAAGAAGGCCAGCTTGCAGCTGTCCACAGATGGCGCTAGGTCAGGTCCGCTCCACCATGAGTTCGCAATGGTTCACACCCTACACTGAGCGCCTGCCAAGTCAATTCCACGCAATTCTGGATGTGATGTACGTTCCTGCAGAATCGGTCTGGGTGAGCACTCTGCCAGGCACGAAACATGTACCACATACTGAAACAAGCTTTAACGCTTCAGAAATGATAGAAAACTAGTTCATCGTGATTCGTTCAGCAATTCCAGGCTGATGCTGTGCAGTGAGGTGTGCTGTGCACGAGCTGAACTCCAGAAGGGAGCTTCTGGGCACTGCTGTGCTGCTCTCCATGAGGTGTGGCGCCGTGTAATCTAACTCCAATCCTATCAGACATGTGACTGTCTTCATGTGAAACTGTGCTTAACGTGATTGCTCAACTTCCGAAGTAAGGTAACACTGAGCTGTGGATGCAGTGGGGCGGCAGGTGCCGCAGAGAAGGCCCCTAAGAAACCACCTGGCCCACTCAGCAGTGACCTTTGCGATGTATCATGTGGAGAGTCGCTTCCAGAGAAGGTTACCCTGCCTTCTGGGCTGCAGTATCAGGTGTTTGCACCCACTTGCTGATGGCCCCACGCCACAATACCTGCGAATGAACCTGCACGCGTCGGCTATTACAGCAGTGGTTGCACACAATATAGCAAGTACTGTATCTGACGCTGAGTTGAAGTAATGCAGGACATCAAGGTAGGCACCGGGGTGTCCCCAATTGTAGGCTACCAAATCACAGTGAACTATGTGGCTATGAATTCTGAGGGGCGTGCATTTGACAGCTCGATTGAGAAGGGGGCACCATACGACATCAGGTGGGGCCTTCAGTGTGATAAGCTGTGTACAAATTGAACCTTCTTTGCCTTCGTACTCGTGGCTGCTCAGTACTCCACCTAGCATGGTACAAGGAGGAAAGGGTCTTGCATGCATGCTACAGTGCCTGCTTTGTTGTTGACAGAGGACGGGTACTGGGCACGGTGTTGTGGTTAGCATTGGCACCCCACACAAGGAACACTGCATGCAGGTATGGGGTTGGTTCGGTCATTCCAGGTCTCGATGCAGGATTGAAGACGATGAAGGTTGGCGGCATCAGGCGACTGTTCATTCCTGGGGATCTGGCATTCCCGAAGGGCCTCTCCGCCGCTGCAGGGCGGCCGCGGGTGCCACCTAGTAGCCCAGTCATTTTCGATGTACAGCTGCTGTATATTCCTGGGTTTGAAGTTGATGATGAGTAAACAGCTTCCCGGCGGCACAAGAGCTGGGACAGATGCAGACAACGCGCCTATGAGCTGAGCAGCACATGGGTACGGGGAGTAGAAATATCATGGGGATGTGAAACAGCCCGTTTAACCAACTTGATTGGTTTTAATCAGCCCCTTATGACCTCGGTGCCAGTGATGCCTCACGTTACATCAGTTCCTCGCACTCTACCTGGAGGCTGCACCAGTGCAGCTCGCATGTAAGCTCGATGTACGTACATAAGGCAATGTAACCAACTCCTCCTGTTGTAACCAACTCGCTTTCAGCACAGTTCACTGTATGTCTTGGACCTCTACACAGTGACAGGCGCCCTATCATCGTGCCTGCACTGTAGCTATGGCTTGTGGCGCCAAAGAAACAGTGCGGCAATCAGCATCTTCATCAACGTGCTGTTGAGGGATCAACGCTCAAGGTTTGCTCGCATCAGCGACAACTTGCTGCAGCATGGGCAGAGTCAGTGACACATCAAACCCAAGCATCACAGTGAAGAGCTCCATGTACTCGGGAGCCCTCACAGCCTGCACAAGACACCGGAAGTGAAACTTACATCGGCAGTGGCGCAGATAAGGAAGTGTAAATGCCAACACACCTGCTTCCCTACGCGCAACACAGCACACGCTGCAGTACATACTGCTCATAACATGCACGCGCCACTGATCAAACGTGAAAAAGTGCAGACATGCATGCAGCGCTTGCTCACCAGTTGCTTCAGAACGCCTTCAGTTTCATCCAGAGTGAGCTTGCCGCGGACGGCAGCCGCCACCAACTCCGCTTCAGGAGAAGATGCCGGCAAGGGATACAGCTGCACAGCTGAAATCACGCGTCCCAGATCAGTCCCGGCACGATCAACATTCCCGCTGCGCATGCTGGCTGCTGCCGTAAGCAACAGCGACCGCAGATGCGCCGCAACGGCTGCATGCACGATGACGATGGTGCGCTGCTCTGAGACTCCCAGTGCAAGTGCAAGGCCACATACAAACTCTCCTGGCCTCACGCTGCGGGTTGCCGACTGCCCAACGGATTCCAGCGTGCCTTGCACTGCGCTGCGGAGCATCGTCTCGCGCGCTGCGGTGGTGGTCGAGGGGGACGCCACAGCTATGGCCCCCTCGCGGCACGTCTGGTACAGCTGGATGAGCGCCAGGACATCATAGTCCTGACCTCCCAGGAGCTTGTCGTTCTCAAGCTTCTTGAGGATGCGCTTGGCCCGTTTGCGGCACTCCTGCTGAGTGGTGGGTGTGACAGGCAGGGGCGGTGTGTACACAAACCAGCTCGGCCTGCCAGTTGCAGTTGCGGGTGGGTGTGCCTGCAGTCATGAGCACGTGAAATCACGTACAGAGATCTCTGTATCCGTGTTCGGAGCTGCACATCATTGGAAGATGCGTTAGAACACACCTTGCTCAATGGGCTGTATGCCGAATATGCGCCCGTGCCTTCAGGAGCCTGCGGCAGAGCAGAGGTGCTTGCAGAGGCCTTGCCCACAGGGCCATCATCCGGGATGAAAACCATCTTTCCTCCAAGGGAGCGATCTCTGATCCACCGGCCTCCTGCTGTTTTGCCTTGACCGGTGAAGAACGCTTTGATGCGGCCCCAGAATGCAACCACAAAGATCATCAACACACCCATCACAGGCACCCATGCAGGCAGTCTACTCACTTGCTGCACGGGATTGTAGCTGGTTGTGGGCCCGCTCATCCCTTGCAGAGTGACATGACCAGTCTTGGATGCCGTTTTCTTCATTGTGAACTGCATGGCAATTCTGCCCATGAGACCTACGACCAGCTGTGTCCAGTGAACAGGAGCTCTCGGCAGCATCTATGCAAGTAAGAAACTGTTGAGCCGCACGGATGTGCGGAGGTGGCAGGGAAACAACTGGGAGGGGATGCGTACGCCCTGGTTCCCTCCGAATACGTCTTGAACAGCACCTGACATTCTCTGTACGGTGCTCTTGGCACCATGCACGGGACCAGTAGCCTCCCTGTGGCCCCATATCTGACTTTTCTGCAAGGAGTACGCGTCAGCTGGCGAGCATCAGCATGACAAGCTGTGTGGGCTGCAGCGTTGCAAGTAGAGCACCTCGAACTCTGGTGGCTTGCGAGATTCTTTCAGACCTCTACAGTGGCGTCTTGGCATCCATGGCTTCGCTTCATGTGCCCCAGCTGGCCCTGGGGATAGTACTGCTAAGCACACAAGCCCGGCACCTCCCGACATGAACCGGCTTGCCCATGCAGGCGCCTCCCGCGGCACAGGCGTGGCGACATCCCTGCGAGCATGACACGCCACGGGCGAACGTATCCGACAGAAAAACGCGCTGAGGTCATGAGGAGTCCTGGCGAGGGCACAAGCAGTCATCGGTTGACCTGCCATCGAAAATGGCTGGACCAGCACACAACGTCCACCGAAGCCTGGATCGAGTAGGACAGAGGATGACAGACGACAACCTCGAATGAGGTATTTTGGGTTGCAATTCGTGTCCTACCTCATCAGGTGAATATTCAAAGCCGGAACGACACTGTTTCGCTAGCACAGCGCGCACGCCGCAACATACAGCAACACACAACACAACAAAGCAGTGAAGAGCGACTTCATCTGAATGTCGACGTGCTGTTCGATATTGCATCTGTGGACTTAATGACCGTTGCATGGAGTCTGCTCGATTAGAATAAAGATTCCAACATACATACGTTCCAAAACCAGCACTAAATCCGATCAAAACCTCCATCAACAATTGAACTATTTGGTGCTCTGTGTGTTCTGTAAGAATACAGTGACACTGAACGAGAATAGGCCGAGGTGGTCTCGTGAGAATTCGCCTCTGAAACCAGTCGTTCAGCACTGTTGACGCCAGATTAACAGCATGAGTGATAGAATACGGTATCCTGTCGCTATGTATCCCGGAATCGGGGGTGCAAGCGGTGAACAGGCTTCTAGCGACAGACAGCAACAACTGGAAGACCTCCGACGCAGCATTCCAGATTGTGTACCTGACGATCCCCAAAGGTGTGTTCTGCTGTTCTACTGCTTCAGTTTTTGGTTCTCTGAGCCACGGCCAGCGTTACCCAAAGGCACCATCTATGACAAAGAGCCGAGCCCCGCGCTTGATGAGAGGGTCAACTGGCCTGGTATTGCATTTTGTAGGAGAAAATGGCGACTGCAAGTTCTACTTCCCCAGCATAGCGCTACAGCTCGTGTGTCTACGGTCACAATGGAGCTCAATGTGCCCCTGGACTACCCTCAGGTGAGAACATCCAGCTCAAGCCCGGTTCATAGCAGCTGCACGTATACATATCTGCTTTTCGAGCCAGATGGAGCTCTTACCAGATCAATTCACTGTGTAGACCGATGCTGAACTTCGAGTGCATCCCATCATTCAGCACTTCTGGGTGAACCAGTCAACTGGGTTGTTCGATGCGGGCGAAGGCAGCCCTCACAAGACCCTGAAAGACCTGATGCTGGATGGTTATGAAGCTCTAAGCGGTACACGCTATGTGCCTCAAACTGCAGCTATGCCCAGTGGCGCTTCACATGGTTCACAGCAACCTTCCAGAACGTCATCCAACGCATTTGTCACCCCCAGTCAGATTCAGGCTCGGATACAGTCCAAGTTGCAGTCTCTTGACAACGAGGAGCTCTTCAAGCTGCTCACTGATACCCAAGCGTTTAATAGTGAGCTGCAGTCGTGGCTGCGGGAAACGGAGGCTGGCAGGAAGCACATCCAAGTGCATCAAGCGTTGCTGCGGGCCGCACAGTCCTGCAAAGATCTTGTTGCTGTACGTCCATACTGCACTCATATGCATGCATGAATACGTGCATCATTAGGCGTCGCTTCACTCTGCAGGCAGTGCTTCACTTCATTGAGTTGCATGCGTGCAGGAGTATGAAGGCACAGAGCAGCAAGTCCGGGTAACTCAGAGTGGGGAGGTTCAGCCGTCCATGCACGAGCATGATGAACTGCTGGCAAGACAAGCCGCTCTGTCATCAAAGGTAGACATCGAGGCGCTGGTAGCCACCATGATCACCGATGCATCCAGAATGGACAATGGAGATGAGGATCGAACAGAGATTCTCTCCAGAGGGGCAGAGCAGCCATGGCAGCTGCACGTGCTGAGCGCGAAGCTTGATGGTTTCAAGCAGAAGCGCCAGGCTTTCCATGAGGCTGACATTCAATCGAAGGCGGCTTCAGAACTGACCAATAACATGCGATAGTGCTCTGCTGATTGAAATACTTGGACAATTAGTATGTACAGTAACATTTAGTTACTACGAACCTGGTTAATACGTACTGCTGGATTATACGAACCAAACCAGTGAGGTCAAACGGAGTTCGCACATTGAATTGATGCTTGTTAATCCGAACTTCTGGATAGTACGAACTAAATCAGTGGGGTCAATTGGGTTCGTATTATCCAGATGTTACTGTATGTGCTACTTTAAATTTCAGCTGTTATCAAATCTCTCAAGGGATGTGGATAGCTATGCGATCACCAGCAGCGCCCAGCACACTTTGACCATTGACTCTTAAGCGTGTTAGCGCGAACATGGGCATTACTGGCGGGGTGCTGCACCTTTGACTCTTCGCCTTGAATCCCATTTAATGCGGCTGTGGGGACATCTCGGAACATTTTCTGGTGGCAGCTGGTGCTGTTGGCAACCCAGTGTGCGAGAAATATTCTGCGTAAACTGCATCAAAGCACTTCAACCAGCCGCACAAATGTCCCCAAGCGTGACAGCGATGTCAGGGTGACATTTCCAGGCAGACGGGAGATGGTCCTTGGTATCTGTAGATCCACCCCTGCGTGGACGCTTACGTCAACGCCGCCGCCCATACGGATGGTGCAGCGGTGAAGCTCCGTGATTCGCAGGAGCACACCCACTGCCGCAATGGTCTATCTTCCACCGAAACGTCCCGTGTCAACATCGTGCCCTCGAGCCACACGGTCCTCGGTCGCCTGAGTAAACCCACATGCCAATACCTCGCCTTCCTCGCTGAGCTTGCTGTTTCCACCGACGCGGAACACAAGCACACCTGTGTTCACAAACCCTGCGCGAGCTGGCTGCCGCAACCTGCCGCAGCAGCCACGCCATCATTTACATGTACGTGACTGGCGTGCATCCCCGGATTGCCTGCAAGGCCCTCCTGCCGTGCCTGCCCATCCCCACTGCCGATGTGATAGCCACGTGGAGCATCAGAGACTGTCTCCCCCCCCCCCCTCTCCCTACCGCAGCTGCCACTGTTACCTTCCTCCTCCGCTAAGTGCTGTCACCCAGCGACGCCAACTCCCAAGCCTGCCCCCCCTTGTCCCCTCAAGTGCCTCAGCCTCCTGGCCCCCTCCGGTGCCCACGCCCCTCAACCCCCCTCCATCCTCAGTTGCCACCCTTTCCCGCTCCTAGCTGCATGCTGATGCCCCCCCCCCTCCCGCTGCCCCATCCTTCCTCCGGCTCCCCCCCCCGGTCTTGACTCCATGCTCCTGGTCCCTTTCTCCTTCCGCCGCCTCCTGCGGCCAGCCTGCGGCCGCCCGGGCGTCCTCCTGATGTGGTCTTTCCTGGTTGCGCCTGGCGGGGGCTGCCCATGGTGGTGCCTTACTGGCAGCAAAGGCCCACAGCATCGCGCAGTCTCTTCTGTGCTGTGGTGGTTCAACGTTGTTCTGCTAATGTGTGGTGCTTGTATTTACGTGTTTGGCGCTGCCTTTTTGGCGGTGGCTGACTGTTTGGTTCGGACTGCATTGGTGTGTTTCATGCTTCGTGTTAGGTGTTGCATGGTTGCTGGTTGTGTCTCTGCGTTGTTTCTTGGTTTCAGACCCTCTACGCCGGTGCACTCTTTGTGCTTGTGAGCCGGGCCATTGTTGATGTAAACAAGGTTCAACCAGCTGCTCCAAAAGATGTTTACGTTTAGATTCGCAACAGGTTGCTGCTAGAGCATAACAACATGCAGGGGGATAGGACGGTACAGCTTGTATTCGCTGGCTCTTCTGCTGGTTGCCAATTTCCCCCCAGGAGGTCCTGGTGCGCGATAAACCATCTTGTCCAGAAGAGGCATGCAACTGCTTTCGCACGCCTGCCATGGAAAGCCAACATTACAAGTGCCTGGCAGGGTTGATAGTCCCTGCCAGTAACCAATTAGCCACTGCACTATGCCAACTTTTCTGGACACCTGTTTACACCCAGTTTTTGGGTTTCCAGAATATCATTTATTTAGTGATATGCACACGTGGTGCGTGGTGTCTGGGAATTCAAAAGGTCGCCACGTCAATAGATGCATTCGCTGACACTGGTATATGTGCTTCACAAAGTGCATACTGAAGGTATCAAGCATCGCTTGAATAACTTTCAGCTGACGAATCCCGTTCTTGTGCAATAAGTGTGCTGCTTCAAGGAATCTCTCGCACCGTTAGAACTGACATTCCTGCAAGCTGAGTCACTGACATCAGACCATGTCGCAAAAGGACATCGACGCCGAGTTTGATGACATCGAGGAAGCGTTTGACGAGCTTGATGACCAGGTGTGGTTGACTGTGAGGAATCCAGAACCTCTCTTTCCGTTGGCTATTGGATATCCCTACGCTTTTGGAGGCCGCTGCAGCACGTCATAATGTAAAATTTTCAGGTTGTAGTACTGCATAAACATTCTGCAAAGTAAGGGTCCAGTGGTGTTTCTGGCCAGTCCTTCAGTTGAGATCGAATCACACCTTGCGGCAAACTCTGCAGAGATACAGCCGACGCAACTTATTCCTCTAGTTAACCAGTAATGTACACAACTATGCATATCGTTAGCGCTGTGGAGCACAGGAGGATCTGCACGAGGATCCCGCTGTGGCACAAACAGAACAGGGCGATGATGGCCCTTGTTGTGTCGAAGCCACAGCTGGTGCCGAAATCGAGCCTACTAAAGAAGAAGAGGATGAACAGCCAGCAGCTGAAAATGAAGAAGAGGAAGCGCCAGCAGAAACCCAGATTGCAGCTCCAACACATGACAGAAAGGGTGAAGAAGTAACAGTTTCAGACGGCAACAAGGAGACAGCAACAGAAGTCGCAAAGCCAGCACGAAAGCGTCCTGCTTTCAAGAAACCAGCAGCAAGGAAACTGGCAACAGAAGATGATACTTCCAAAGGAGCAAAAAGTGGCACTGGTATGTGAAGTACCCTGAATAAAGCTACTGATGTGCTTCCCTTTGCAGCTCTGCTTCTGAATTGTTGAGCAATCTCATTTCGTTGCGAGTTAGTTGATGTCGCTTCTGCTATGCGTACGCGCACTTGTGGTGCAGGTGCCAGCAAAGTGTCGGCGGACCAGGCGAACCCTGACAGCATTAAGGCAGCAGATGCTGCACCTGACGGAGAGAAGGCTGAGGCTGGCAATACCCAAGTGACAGATGATGCACCTGATAGAGAGACGACCAAGACGAAGAAGCCAGAGAAAGTACCTTTGAAGTCAAAGAAGATTCCTGTTGCCCGTGCGCTCAAAGCTGGACCACCCGACCCTTGCAACTACACTGCTCCCAAGGAAGCTATTGGTGATGAGGAGAAGCCAGCCAAGAAAGCAAGCAAAGGTGCAACCAAGAAAGCAAAGTCTGATGATCCGAAGCTGCCTTCCGCGAAGACTGCGTACTTCTTTTTTGCAGCAGACCTGCGTGGCCCACTGAAGAGTGCGCACCAACTCCAGAAAGGCGACAGCTGCGCTGTTGATTTCGTACACTAGCCAAACTACTCTGCTGACGAAGTGTTGCGCTGCAGGTGAACATGCAGATCTTTCCTTTGGAGAAATCAGTAAAAAGCTCGGTGAGGCACAGCCTTGTTCTGCAGATGTGAAAGTGACATATGTCCTAACAAGTGTGAAGTAGCTATAGATCACTGAGATTCTGCAACGCGTTCATCACAAGTACATGTTTGGCACCTCTTGATTTGCCTTGCCACATGCAGGTGAGATGTGGAACGGCCTTTCGGTTGACGAAAAGCAGCCGTACTTGGATCAAGCTGAGGAGGACAAGGCACGAGTGGAGAAGTTGATCCAGGCTGATCCTTCATTGCTTGCTCTGCGTGAGGAGAAGAAGGGTGGTAGGAAAAGCAAAGTAGCCAAGTCAGACAAAAGGGTAGGCGTAACTAAAAGCGGGGTGATGAAAGAAAGTAAACAGGTAGCCAAAAAGGCAACCAAGAAGACACAAAAAGCTGGCGATGCTGCTGAGAACGAGGACCCTGCTGCAGGGTCTGATGCGAAGGTGACCAGCTCACTCTACGTACCAGTCATGATAGCTCCTGTCCTCTCTACATCCCACTCATGTCAACATGATTTTGCTTGGAGCCAAGAGTACTGTGCAGACAGACAAAGATCATGGCAAGGGCCGCGCCAGCAAGTGGAAAGCGAACCGTGCGATTCTGCATGAGGAGCAAGAGCAGTCGGATGAGGACTATGACTGGGAGGCCGACCATGAAGACTGCGACTGGGCTGCACACCCGGCAGAGTGCATTGTGGCGGTGACAAACAAGCAGAAGTATGTGGTTAAACGAAAAGGGCTGCCATTTAATGAGGTGTGGATTGCAAGAGTGGAAAATGGACGTGTCATCAACGAATCCTGATGAGGCCACAACATGGATCTCAACAGGAGATTGTTTCTCACTTGCAAGTGACAACCATATGTCTTGTAGTTTGGCTTGGTACCAGTTAATGCAGCGAAGCGGCACTGCTCTGGGCAAGTGGCAAGCACCAGCGAATCTGGATTGCTTACAGCGGAGATGATAAACGAATTTGAGCAGTTCAAGAAGGAATTTTCAAACGAAACTGTTGATCACACATACTCACGTGAGCTTGACTTAGGTACGCCATATCCTTTCTGGCTTCTCCCCGAGGTATGTGCCTAAAAGGTGACGATTTTCGCTGTTGGATTGTGTAGATGATCTGGAGAATGGCTCGAAGCTTGAAGTGTGTGCCTTCTTGGGTGACTTGCGAAGAGAGGGTGTGCTTGCAAAGGCGGGTAAGAAACTTTGGGAATTTGATGAGTGCACAGCACAGTTCAGTGTCATGACACTATCTTTTGTGGTGCAACGACTTGTCCAAGCAGCTGTCATGTCAGCGACCAAGCCCCTCCAACAGCAGATTGAGAACCTCAAGTCTCAAAAAGGATTTAGAACTGCAGCAGACCAAGTGACAGAGGAGTGATTCATTGTCCTGGCTCCTAGTTGATGTCTTGAATGCGGCAAGTGTGCTGCACACAAACACGTGTGCAGCATGATGATTGATCTTTGTCAGGTTGTTGCAAAGTTCAGTATTGGATGAAGGTGTATGCCCATGCACTCTATGAAATCCTGGCCCCACCATTTGAATGGTGAAGGCTGTGCACTCATGCCAGCACAGATGGTGACTGACGCGCAGAGCATGGCTGAAAAGCAATCATCCCTGGAATGGTGTTCTGTACATCCTTGGGCGAAGATCTGAATGTAATGGCATATTGATATCGCACAGAATGACAGACAAGACTCAGGTGAACATGCAGCATCAATATGATTGGACGCCACATCTGCGTACAAAATCATTATGTGCTGAAGTAGCAGTACCCCGAAATTGCAGCTTCCAGCTTCACACGGTCACGTGATTTCGCTCCCCAGGAGGCAGCGGATCGGGCACTGCGGAACCCAAGGCTCTGTTGCCAAGTTCTTTCACAATCAATTTTCTTCTGGGTGGACTAGACTCCTGTTTCTGTACTCGCACCAAAGGGCTGAGAAGCTGTTCAGGACCTCAAGAGTTGTGCATGGGAAGTAATTTGCCCTTGCAGTTCAAACGCGGCAGAGGCATTGGAGTTGGCTCCTGCAAGGTTAGGTGCTGATTCGTAGCTGATGCTGCATGTGAATTCTGACCTCTGAGGTTTCACCACACAAACAATTAACGCGTCACAGGGGCTTTTTGTGGAGCCATGGAATTTAGTTCAACGTGCACTTCCGTGCACACCACACCACCGCAATGCACTGCAATGCGTTTGCATTCAGGGCCAGAATAAACTGGGATGGAAGACAACCGCAATGTGTATCAACACTGCAATAGCAGAAACCCGTCCCGTGAATCGTTCCAGAAGAATATGCGAGTCACCCCTGATGACGAGGACCACCACGTATTGCACCTGTATTATGCACACGGTACATGCATGTCATAAATTTCTCACAAAGCTCTGATCTCCTGATGTGGAGCACTTCAGCACATGACGTGCAGACTATAAAAGCCCAGTTCGTTTGTTCTTTGCGATAATTTCCCTCGCTGTGCACACCTGGTGCTTTCCAACCCACGACACGTTGACCACAACCTGTGCACAGGCCTGTGGCTGCTTCGTGTCTAACCTGAGCAATAGATCTAGAGGTCCTGAAGCAACTTCGTCGCCGTATACACATGTCTGCTGTACCCGTAGCTCTCCGCGCGCGCTGTACCAACTCTCGGATGTTGAAACCCCGTGCCCCAGTGCTGAGTCAACGAACTGTTCGATGCGCCTCCGCCACCACGCGATTCCAGACGGTTATCATCTCTCCCAACTCTCTGAAAACAGCTATGGAGATTGAGGTATGTGCTTCATCGCCTTTTTTAAGTTTCGCGAGCTCCATTGCGCCGTTCTTCGTGCCGCTAGTTGCCAGCAAGGAGTCCTTGCTGTGCTCACCATGTGCGTCAGGCGAACGCCCCATCGCGTCGCTGTGCAATTGCTAACTATAATAGTCTATGTTTGTTGTCTGCCTTCCCAATGGATATGTCTGTGGACGGCGATGGAGAGTCAGTTGGTTACCAACCTGCTGTTCAGTGTAACACCGCCTCGGTGCGACAAGAACACACTCTTGTTCAATCAGATCATGCACACTTGTCTACTGCATCTGTACTCTGTGCGCCATGGAAGAGGGATCTCTTTGTTTTGCTGAGTCGATGGCCACATCGTGCCTAGGGCGATTTTGGGCATCCTGGCCCCTCCGTGCAGTCACGTCTGCAGAGCAGTGGGGCAGCCTACCGCACCATTACGTTTCGTCTGACACTTCTCTCTCATATAGCTACGGTCGTGGCGGTCAGTATACTCTGTCGGTCAAGAGTTGACCACCCAACAGCAGCTATAGCTACTGTTTTTGTCATGCATGACATCAACCTTGTTCGAAAGCCCGGGACGTAAACAAGCACTAAACTCAACCGCCCCTCCCAGTCTGCTGTATAGACTTGATTGAAGGGCTAGTGCCACTTTTCGTCGGCGCGGTCGACGTCTGCGCGTCCGGTGATGTAACAAGTCAGGTTCCGCCGACACCGTCTATCGGAACCGCAAGTCTGCGTCAACATGACACGCGCCCGCCAACTGTTACATATCCCCGCTCGAGAGGACGTAACACATTACTTTGGATGACTCACTGAGGCGCACATGCAGACTCTGCTGGAGAGCATCAAGCATAGGGACCCCAACGAGCCAGAGTTCTTCCAGGCAGTGGACGAGGTGCTGCACACCGTCACGCCCGTGCTCGCGCGCTACCCGCAGCACTTCGAGACCATCAAGAGGTTAGTGGAGCCAGAACGCACCATCACGTTCCGGGTCCCATGGTAGCCTCCCCCCCTCCCTGATGTTCACACGCTTGCGGTCGCTGGTGCCCCCTCCTCGTTGAATGGTTTGAGGCATAAGTGTGGAACCTCACAGGGGCACCAAGAGTCACTTGTCGGCGCTTGTCCCTCAACACAAAGACCGTCAACAACCACAAGCACACATCATTTTTTGTGTGTGCATATTACAGCACAGGCAATGCAAACGGCGCGCTGGCGGTGCAGGGTGGACGATACCGGCGCCGTGCAAGTGAACAGAGGGTTCCGCGTGCAGTTCAGCAGCACGCTGGGGCCCTACAAGGGCGGCCTGCGGTTCCACCCCTCCGTGAACCTCAGCATAATCAAATTCCTTGGTGCGCATTCATGGCTTGCTTGCGCTTCACTGATTCGGTGTCTGCCGATGGCATCATATGATGCTGCAAGAGGGCCAACTAACGGATTCACACGAATACAATGCGAAGAATAGCCTGTTTTTGAACTGTGGCAACCGGGGCGACACAGAGTGTGCACGGTCACTCACGCACACGCCATGTGGCCACAGGTGCACCCCATGCATCTGCCCCTGAGCGCTCTGCATTGTGCAGGGTTTGAACAGATCTTCAAGAACGCCCTCACCACCCTCCCGCTCGGTGGTGCGCCTCTGTCTAACAGCTTGAGGCGTGAATGTCTCTGCATGCATGCCATGCATGTCAATGGCTATTCTGCTGCAAAAAAACATTCCTGTAGCATGCATGAAATGCATGCATGAATCTTGATGTGTGCAGGAGGCAAGGGCGGCAGCGACTTTGACCCCAAGGGCAAGTCGGACAGGGAGATCATGCACTTCTGCCAGTCCTTCATGACAGAGCTGGCGGCGCACATAGGCTCCAACACAGACATCCCGGCGGGCGATATCGGCGTGGACGGCAAGGTGCGTGTCTAGAGGAGAAGAACAAACAAAAAATTTCAACGATTAAACATCGGCCTAACGACCCCATAAGCACTCCACAATTCAAGCCGTAGAGCAACTTGCAAAACGAAGAATTTTCTGTATGACTGCGCCACTGCGCATCCTCGCCTAGCACAGCTGCGTGAACAGGCCAGTCTTGATCGGCCACCCCAGCGTGCCTTGGCGCAGCTGAGGCGGGCGTGTGCATGCAGGTGATCGGGTACTTGTACGGGCAATACAAGCGCATGCGCAACGAGTTCACAGGGGTGCTGACCGGCAAGCCCTTCCTGATGGGGGGCTCCAACATCCGCCCAGAGGCCACCGGCTACGGCCTCATCTACTTCACTGACTGCCTCCTCAAGGTGCGCCGCCCCTGCGGCCCCCTCCCCCTGCGCGGAGGCCTGCGCGCGCGTGGCCTAGCTGCACCCTGTGTGGCTACAGGGCCCCGCCCCCCTTGCTGTTGCGCTGACAGTCACCTGCCTGGTAGCGCAGATTGATTCAAAATTACCGTTCTTTCAGCATAACTTTTTGGAATCATTTTGGCAGCACTTGCGATCGTTGCGCGAACCCCGCTCGTACCGCCAGGATGCGTTTGACCTTCCCCCTCACAGGATATATGTACTCCAAAAGCTACAAGCGACGCCAGCGACGCAGTGCGTTGCTACCAGCATGCGTGATAGGTGGGTGCTGTGCAGGCGCGCATGGACACCACCGTGGAGGGCAAGCGCGTGGTGGTGTCGGGCTCAGGCAATGTGGCACAGTTTGCGGTGGAGAAGCTGCTGCAGCTGGGCGCGGTGCCTGTCACCATGAGCGACTCCAGTGGCACCCTGCACGAGCCCGAGGGATTCACTATCGAGCAGCTCGCCCACATCATGGCCATCAAGCACAACAAGGGCCGCCTGTCCGAGTTCCAGCCGTCTCCAGCTGGTGAGTTTCTGCTCGTATCTGCACATGTGCGCCAGGAGAGCTTTGATCACAGAGGCGTTGCTGATCGCATGCTCTGGTGTACAACTTGAATTTTTCTGGCATGCCATCAGGTTGTTGCCGGGGTAAAGAGAGAGAAAGAGAGAGGGCGTGCAGGCAAGTACTTCCCTGGCGAGAAGCCATGGAAGGTGGTGGAGAAGGCGGACATTGCGCTGCCGTGCGCGACACAGAACGAGGTGGACGCGGAGGATGCGCACGCGCTGGTGCAGGCCGGGGTCACGGTGCTGTGTGAGGGAGCCAACATGCCAAGCACTGGCGCTGCAATCGAGGTGTTCCACGAGAATGGCATCGAGTTCGGTCCAGCCAAGGCAGCCAACGCCGGAGGGGTCGCGGTGTCGGGGCTCGAGATGTCCCAGAACAGCCAGCGCATGCAGTGGACGGCGTCAGAGGTCGACAGCAAGCTGCAGGACATCATGTCGAGTATCTTCCACACATGTGACGACACCGCGAAGGAGTACGGCACGACGCTGCAGGCGGGCGCCAACATCGCTGGCTTCCTCAAGGTGGCCACCGCTATGGAGGCCCAGGGAGTGGTGTGAGGGTGGATGCGTTAGAATGTGCCTTAGAACAGTGCTATGAAATACACTCCTTGTTGACGGACATGCCATCTGTGGCAGCACACAGCACTAGATGCCCGCACGTGCATGTCATGCTGCTGCAGACGAACGTCACTTCATGTGCCGCAGCGCTGCGGCTCATGCACTTCACAGTGATTCAAAGTTCAATACAATAGCCCGCTGTAATGGCTTTTTGAACTCAACAGTCAGGTTCCAACCTCGTCGCAACTTACATACTGTCCCTGGCTCCATCTGCCTGCTTCAGCTGCTCTGCAATCACATCTGTCAACATGTCTAGCCCCAGCCCTGTGGAAGCAGCAACTACAACAGTAGAATCTGCCATGGCTGCACCATGGCCATCTTCAGCACGACCAATCGGCCACAAACCCACAGACCCACTCTCTTCTTCCGCAGTGCCCCCTTCGCCATGGTCTACACCTGGCTCACCCCTGCACTGCGCCTGTGGGCTGCCCCAACCACCACTGCCCCACTCTCCTGCCACATCACACGCCTGCTGCTCCCCAACAGCATCCTGCCCAGCACTGCTGCTCTGTGCACAGTGGCCTTGCGTCGCTACAATGCAGGCCTCAGCACCAGCGTTACTCTCACGATGATGTGCATCACCACAGCCCCCCACGCTGCCTGCTGAGAGCTGCCCCGCAGGCCTCTGCACTGCATGCTGACTCTCGTCACTGCCAGAGCAGGACTGCACGCCCTTCCCCTCCCCACACACCTGATGCAGGAATGAGCTGCTGTCTGTGCTGGATGCATGCTCGCTGCGAGCGCGCCGGGCGCCACTGCGCGCCTGCTGCAGCCTGTTCAGGACCAGCTGCCAGAGCCGCTGCTGGTCCTCAGTGGCCCCAGAGTGGGAGTGCTGCGCGTGCGGCGCCGCGCCCCCCGCCGCTGCGCTGGAGGCCCCGCCTGCAGCATCTGGCATTAGGCAGTCGACCTTGTTCCACACCTCCACCGTTCGTGTGCGCAGGTGGTGCTCAGACATCCCCAGCTGTGGCAGCGCAGACAGCACGGTGCGCCGCTGCTGCAGGGCACTGGGACTAGATGCATCAATCACATGCACCTGCACTACATGCAGCAGGTTACAGGACGATTGTTGCGCCATCCCCATCCAGCTGGCACATGATGCAACACATTTGCTGTGCCAGCAATGGAAGTTGTATGCATGACCGCTTTATGCGAGGTGCAGCGTTGGACTGCTGCAAGGCAGGCCATCATACACAATGCACCAGTGAAGGCTGAGGTATTTCTGCGCAGGTGCTATGCCTGAACCACCTACACCTACAGGTCAGCAGAGCGCCTGTTTCTTTCTGCAGCGCGTATCTTCTGTGTCGTGCATGGTAGTGGAAGATCATCAGGCCCTACAGGTTGAGAATTGAACCAAAAGAACTGTGATATAAGCGTGGTGATTACTGCCGAAGCGGCCGGATTAAAGAGCGCAGAGAGAACGCGGGACCGGATAAACGGGCGATGTTTAGGTGGTGTTGGTGTGACCTCATCAAAAATGGCCGCTTAAAGCTGCAGGCCGGATAAACGAGCTTCTACTGTACTCTAATCTCCGTTCTGTGCCGGTGTGTGATCTGCCTGATCTTCTCCAGTCTTGTAGCCAAATATTTGTCCACTGCGAGTCATTCATGCATGTGAGTGAGTGTGGAGGGGCAGGCCAAGGGGCGCACCACCAGATCCGCCTGCAGCGCCTCATCCAGAGTGGCCTGAAATGCCGCAACAAGCTGCAGTGGCAGCCCTTGAATGAACCCGATAGTATCAACGAGCAAGAACTTCTGCCCGTGACTTGCCGCCACTCTGCGAATCTTCGTGTCTAGAGTTGCAAACAGCCTGTCCGCAGCTCCCACGTCCTTCACACACAAACACACATGTACACTCCTCCGTGCTGCTGGCGAGCACAACATGAAAGGCATGCATGCCGTGTGATGTGCGGCAGGGCTGGACTCCGGGGAGGCCGCACCTCTTTGCATAGAGCAGACATCAGTGTGCTCTTACCGGCATTGGTGTAGCCCACCAGTGCAACTGTGGCAAAGCCATCCTTGCGCCGCTGGGCGCGCAGCAGCCTGCGCCGCTTCTGCACCTCCTCCAGCTGCTGCACACATGCCCACTATGACTGGCTTGCACAGCTGCACCATCACACATGAGTAGCTTGCACCAGGCCTCATTCTGCCGCTCGGTCTCCCCCACGTGCTCTCTCTGCTGCCTACTCGTGGCTGTGGAACGCTTCGGAAGGATGTGGAAGGGCGTGCATGCGTGCACGGCCAGTTCCAGCAATGCCGCATGCATGTCACTGTGCACGCTCTGAAACGCTCATACCCCGCACAACTGGGAGGCTACAGGTTGGGTACCTGTGTCTATGCATGCCAGTAGGGCAACACCAAAGCTGCAGCGATCGCAAGCATGTGCATGCAGTGGCCGCCCCTCAGTTTTCACTTGCCCTGTGCCCACGCATACTTGTCACATGCGCAAAGCCAACTTAGCCAAGAGGATCCCAGCCTGGCTAATGCCACGAGCAGAGGATGATGTGTGGCGCACCTTCAAAACCTTTGAAATGTTGGCGCGGCCACGAGAACCTACCACGGACACCTCTTTCTCGCCTGAGCCTCCTACTGCACCCTGCCCTCCGCGGCCCCTGGCGCTCACCACCTCTGCTTCTTGCCCTGCGATGCCAAACACCAGGCGGCCGTGCTGGTCCCTCTTGCGCACCACCCTGGTGGCCTGGTACCTCAGCTCTGTGCACACATGGCCTGTGATGTACAAGACGCCTCCACACGGCGCCACGGTACACGCAAGCTTCCTATTAACAAGCCAAAATACGGTACATAATGGGCAAACGTTCTGGGCAAACACAAGTATCACCTCTGTGAAGCATGAAAAAGTACAATGTATCTGCGCTCACCACGAGTAACAACAGAATTCATCAGCATCGGGAACAGATTATCATGCCAGCAGCCTTGCAGTGTCGCATTCACTGACCCTCTAGACGGCTCTGGAGGTGCCTGCATGGCCGGCTGGCCCCTGGCATCGCCCAGAACACACTCGTAGCAGACACCGCCCTGAATGGCCAGTGCGTAGTACTATTACAAGATACACATGCATGGATAAAATTTAACTACTCTTAAACGTATCCAGAGGGGTACAAAGTATTCATAGTTCAGCATTGACTGGGAGCAGTCCACTGGGAGGTCACACCTGCAAGCCGCACCTGCAGCTGGGCCTCAGCTGATGATGCATGCTTGCGGAATATATCCAGAACTATGCCTGTGCGATCCTTCACCAGTACTGGGATCTTCGTGTGTGTGGCTTCATTGTCAGCAGGCTGCAGTGCCTGGGAGATGCGAGACAGGTGAGAGCCAGTGGTGGAGAAATTCAGTATGACATCTGTTATTTTATGCGCACCCACTGCATCCTTGATGGCTGCGAGGTGTCCTTGCCGCACCGCTGCTCCCCCTCGGATGGCTACCTCGTGCTTGACACCTGCAGCATGTGGTATGAACTCTCAGCTATGAACTCTCACCTGGGTTCTTTGGGACCTGCCCCCCTGCAATGAACGACTTGCTCCTTGTTTAGCCTACACATATAAGAACAGCATGCTTATGATGCCCTGGTATTATTCAGGTAGGATGGCCAGATTCGCGACTTTCACTTCATGGCCAGTCAATCCTGCTCGCCATGAGGTTGTCATTTGTGCTGGGTACTATCTGCTTCACACGTGTATCAAGCTCATGCCATAGAAAATGTCGAGAACATCAGGTCAGGGTATTTCCGTAGCGCTGGACAACCAGCCCAGGCGGTTAGCTAGCTCACCTACTGTGATGCATTCAACCGCCCGCTCGCCAGTGGCTGTCAATATGAGTGACCTTGCTTCTCCAAGCAGTGATGCTGATTGACTCCTGTGATGTACGATAAGGTACCGACGAACCGTTGCGTTTGTCACAGCCTTTTGAGTACCTCGAGTACCGTACTTGAGAAGCCAACCCGGCTCACGTCCACCCAAAAATGCACCCAGGCAACAAACTGTGCATTTTCGAAAAATGTTCAGTTGGCCGTGCCGAAGGGACCAAGTTGTCAATGGGCTTGCCATGAGCAGCCTCATTTGGCCTGTGAGGGAGCCATTTGGTCAGTGGGAAAGAGAAAGTCACAGGACACGTACACCCAGGACTATACGACCGAGCTCACACTAAACTAATAGTGACGCTTGTCGGCTCACCCTCCCACAGATGCCACCCAAATGCGAACGTTCAGGTCATATTGGGACCCAATAGTGCTCAATAAGAACATGCAGCACTAACATGCAGCAGTTACTGCTAGTCCAGATACTCACACAAAGGTACGCACAAACAGACTCAGATTAGTTATGCATTGAACAGCTCTCGTTGGTTGGCGTTGCTGCGAACCGTCCCCGGCCGATATACAGAGTGACGAGTTTTTGATGGCCTCGTAGCCAAGCCTTGACTACTTAGTGCAGGCATTCTGTAAACTTCACCATGGCTTCAACTCAGCCCAGGGACTTCATACGCCTGTACAGGCATCTTTTACGCTTGTGCAAGACCTTTCCAGAAAAATCGACGTTGAACATCCGCGAACTCATGGACACATCTACTTCCAACTTTATGCTGCCCTATAATTCACGTGGTATGCTTCAGGCATGAGCTGATGTGGGTGCATGTACTGTGATAGGGACGCCCAGCACAGAGGGGTGTGACAGATGCAGTTTATTAAACTGCACCGGGTGGCTTGTCATGCAACAATGAAACCAGTGCTGCTACATACAGAAGATCCTGCTTTAGCTTCCCGAATACGCGTTCACAGAATGTGGATGGAATGCAGATAGTGCAACACGTGCACTGAGAACATGTTTGACGAAGAATGACCTCACTGCACGTGCGCAAGTGATAGAACTCTCCGACACTGAGACTGCTGGTTCAATAGACCTGTCACAGCAGCCACTGGCACACCAGCTGCCATTCCCTGACATGCCTGAGAACATGGAGCTTGCTCGCAAAGACATGCTTCATTATCTGCGAAGAAATTTCGACCTTGGAAAGCAGTATGTTGCTGATGCACCTGTTCAGGAGCAAGACATGCTAGCAGAAGCGACTGCAACACGGTGTGAATACCCATCTGGTGCAAGGCCATGCGTTCAGCACCTTAGGTTGATTTCTCGACTAGGTGGCCTCCACAAGCTCGCTCTCCACATGATGATCGTTTTCTCTGCTGCAGGGCAATTGTCCTGGGCGACTTTTTTCATTGGCAGGTACGAACGTCTGTGAGTGAATATTCAGTCTCAGACCGTCTGTTGTTGACCGCATCATGTGTCCTTAACCAAAGGGGGGAGGGGGTGAGGGACTGTTAATGTACCAAGCTCACATCTCCTGTATGCAGATGCTCATACACGAGATGAGCTCAGTCCAAACAACCTGCTTTCAAGGGCTCCTGCCCCCAGAGTTAGACGCGGTTCCGGCTGCCCCAACGGCTGGCAGCAGCCCTCGGGAAAGCGCTGACAGGTGCGTCCCCCAGTATGAGTGACAGAAGTACTGCCTGAAGCTGTAGTGCTCAGATGTGACCCAGCAGACCTCAGCATGCGTGCGCGGCTGTCATGATTAACGCCTCCACCGTGCGGCCCGTGCCCGCAGGTTTCTGACATCCGCACAGGCAGGGTCGGAATATGTCACAAATATGGTTAGGCGGTCTGTCAAAGACCCTGGACAGGGACATACCACGTCCGCTGCAGCTGGGGGTGAAGGTTCAGAGGGCCAGGGTGACAGCAGCAGCGCAGCAGTACACGGCGGGCAGCCCACGCATAGCCATGACGATTCAGGCAGTGATTCAGTAAGCCGGGATGAGATAGAGCAAGCAGGGAGAGCGTTGCAGCGGTCCAGGGAGTTGAGGGATGTACATATCGAACTAGAAAGGGTCAACAAGCTGTACAAACGGAAAACACCCTTGGTGTGCACCTGCACTCTCCCACCAAGATACCATGGTTTGTGGGAGACCTGTACAAGCTGTGGTTTCAATTTAGTCATGTTTGGGTGCTTGCATCCGCTGCAGGATCACGCGTTGTGACTGTGCCGATCTTTTTCGGCGCATTCTCATTCTGGAGATATCACCTGGGACTGGTGCAGGTGAGGGATGCAAATGCGTTTGAGGCCCTATGTATGTCAAGAAACAAAAGCCCTGCAACGGGGCCAGCCAGCACAGCAGCAGATGAACACCACGCGCAAGAAGCAGAGGATGACATGCCACACAGTGGTCTAGAGCGCCAGCAAGCGAAGCTACGCATCCAGGCAACTCCATTCCCGGCAAGTCCAGAAGACAACGACACTGGCCTGATCTTGTCAGAGAACCGGATGTTGTTCTACTATCAGATAATGGTGGAGAACATTGGGGACGTGGCGGTGCAGCTGCTGGGCAGGTATCATGAGATCTCATGTCCTTGGGATGTCATTACGCTGGGTACCAGAGCAGAACCAAGAGGGCACAGGACTGAGGGGGTCGTTCTGATGCCAGGCGCAGTTGTCATGGAGCAACAGTACGCTGTGGTGGAGGGGTCGGAAGGCATCATGAGGGGTGGATTTCTGGTGTGCTGCTTGACCCGACTGCCAAGAGTTGTCTTGCAGTAGCAGCTGCTGTGTGCATGTGTGTTTGTCTTCTTGCATGTTGGTGGTGCATTTCAAGACGGTGCTTCCAGTACAGCCGACTTCAAGCAGAGGCAGCCTTGCAGTGTCGCATGCTGCCCCTGGAGATCGCCAAAGAGCTTGAGCGATTAGCAGGCTCCAACATTGTCATCACGAGTGAGAGGATGAAGCTGCAGTCCCTGGACCCGGACTGCCACTTTCTGGCAGACATAGGAGAGATGACGATAAGGAGACTTGACGATCGACCTTTTTCAGAGCGCTTGTATGAGTCAATAACGGGCCATTCTGATGGCCCGTCAGATGGGGGGTATTCATCAGATGAAGAGGAAGAGGAGAACGAAATGCTTGTCGGCGAGTTTGTGGAAGACCTAGAAGTAGAGAGTGACGTAGAAGTAGAGTCGGAAAAAAACAAGTGAAATTAGTACCCACATCAGCACAGTAACACATATGACGTATCGCTGTTACTTAAAACAACCCTTCTCTCACTCTTCATGCCTTCTCGAATTCTCCATGATAGCAAAAGGCGGCATGGAGACTCCAAATTGTCTACATGCAACACTGTCAACATGTGGTGTGATGTCTATCAAATGAGCTCGACCCCGACCCCTCCTTAAAGGAAGCCAAATCGCCTGACTTTACTCTGATACATTTTGTACTGCTCGCCATATTTTTCAACAAGGCCTTTCTCTTCAAACTCTGACTTGAATGTCAACAGGGTCACAAGCCCCAGAGCAAACAGCATCCGGGTTGAGTCCGAGGACGCTGCTCCCACACCAACCGAGACGAGGATCAGTCCAGTGTACATCGGATGCCGCATGTACCTGCATGTGGATCGGGTCCTACCATTTTTGTTGCCCGGAGCCCGGCTTTCATTGCCGCACACGCCTCATGTCAGCAACAACATGTCACAAACAACTCCCGACAATTCACTCCCCTTCACTCCAGGGGTGTTTCTGAACAGGTGCTAATAGATATGCCTGACGTGGTCTGCAGAAGCGACGACTTGGGGGAGTGGTGCAGCGCATGTGCAGCCCAACTCCACCACCCTGAAGGGCCATGTATGCATGCAAACGAGGCCCTGGAACAGGAACAGGCCCTTAGCAGCAGTGGCGCACTTGAACATGCCCCCCTGCACGAGGGTGCCGTCCTCCTGCCGCGGAGTAGGAAGCGGGGTCAAGTTCTTGCCGAGCGCCTTCGCGCCAGCTGCCGTGATGGCCAGGCCGACTGCAATTCCAGTGATTCCCAGCAGCCGTGACAGGATTTCCAGATCGACAGGGGGCACCAGCACAAGTATGAACAGCACAATCTGCCCGGCAAACAGCAGCTCGCCTCTCTTGCCCAGCTGATCAGTGTTGGTCAACTCTGACATCACCCCTGCTGGTGAACTGTTCTTTAAGCAAGGCACATGCCTCCACCTGCTACGAGAATACTGGCCTCTTGGCGCCGGCGGAAGGCCAGGCGACTGATTCGGCCGCTCATAGGTTGACCACTTGTGACACACGCAAGCACAGCTTTCAGAGCAAGCGGAAAGGATACGGCGTCGCACATTTCGTATCGAATTGACTGGCAACATCTCCGGTCTGGATGCCATCTTTCAGATCTGTCAAGAAATCTGACGCGTATTCTTTGACTCCTGCACCAGCTGCAACAACAGGCCTGCTGGCTCCACGCTTCATTGCAATTGCACAGCGGCAGCCTCGCGTTGCGCTCTGGCGCTCCACAAAAGTGTTCCCCACGCTCTGGGAACCGATTCTTGAACTCATGTCGATACACACTTCACCCCTGTCAATAGTACGGAATGCACGAGTTCTGTTAGATATATCCACAGAAAGTGGCGTACCCACGCGCTCGCTGCCTATGCGTGTGCATTGTACACTGTGCAAGCTCAGAGGGACGCTTGTAGGTACTCCACGCAACTGCTCTGCGTACCCACTGCCATGGCCGATGCATCGCGATGTTACAAAGTAGGTCGTGGCTAGAGCCGGAAATTTAATTGTAAGGCCCTAAAAGGCAATTTTAAGGACCCTTTTTTATCCAAGTAAAATAACCTTAAACCTCCAGCGGCCTGTTAAAGCTGAGATTTCCTACATGCAGGAAATCAAACCACAGAGCGTACCTGAGGCCACACATGTATGGCCTTGGTGTACCTGCACAAGGCCTGTGATATGGCCGATAACGCCTGAAACGGCACCAGGACAAGCCTGCCCTCTAGAGTGTTCCTCACTGGCAGAATGAGCCACGCTTGACCCGCGCATGGTTACATGTGACTCGTGACTAGGTGTTTACATCAGTCTCTAAACAGAGTGGGCCGTACTGTCAACCCTGTGCGCGGTTGTAGTCCCAGTTCATGCAACCATCTATCACCTTGTCTCAAGTAAACCAACACTGTAGGGGACCTCCATCTCCCCATGAACATGATCTCTGATATGGACCATCCTAGTTCCTCTGCATCGGTGGCGCCTCCTGCACGGAGTGAATGC